>WEIV01015734.1:68432-107835 GCA_013390005.1 Calyptomena viridis
GTCTCACCACTTATTTTAAAACCAAATCTATTGATTTTAATACAGGTGTTACTCAAGTGAGCAAGACCAAAATTATCTCAACATATACTAGATAACTTTCAGAGATCATGCAGCTAAGTGGGAGGCCTCAGATAGCAGCACAAGTAACACTTGTTTTAATATCTGGTCCCAATATAATTAAAAATGTAGCAGTAAATCAAATGACTTAGAAATCATCAGATCAATTAGCCTTGATAATTTTCTAAGCAAAAGCTCGAAAAAAGTCTCAACCCTGCCAGCTATGACAGATTTTCTGCTGTAGTTCACAGTATTATTTAAAGAAACTACTTTCCAGTTATAGTTGCCGTAAAATATTAGTCATATGTACTTGTTATATGGTACTTTCATAAATTCTCGAAATCCATACATATGTACTTTCCATACGTTTTCAGGTACCTACACTCAATCAATCTATATTGAGACTGAGAGGGAAGACAGATAGATAACTGTTAACGAATTAAGGCACACACAGCAAATAGCTTAGTATCTGTCAAAATGTGTTGCTCAAAATTGTAGAGTGGTGACACTAACGAGAAATTAGGACTTTGATCAGAGAAAAATACATCAGAATGTTAAAATACAGACTTGTAAATGAAACAAATATCTTGTAAAAAATCTGCTAAGCATAAATGTCAGGGAACAGGATAAAAAGAAAAAAGAACAACTGAATTTGCTTAGAGCAGATTTTAATCAAAATATCTAGTTCTTGTGCTACTTTGAAGGTTGGAAAACTGAGTAGTAAGATTTACTACACTTGAGAGAGCAAATTTACTATGAGTCAAGAGAAGAAAATTCTGCCATGGATTGCTGAATCTCCATTTTGTTTAGCTCTTTTCAGATAAGAAGGCTGTGCATCAGATTTGGCCACACTTGCTATAATGGGCAATGCCATGGATCTGTGGGATCTTGTTTCAACATCTTGTCAGTGGTGCCTACGTATGCAACCAAGAGTGAAGTTCTGCAAACCTCTTGCTGCACAGCAGGCAGTGAGAGGATTTGGGTAGAAAGTAGCCTCTCTCTGTAACTAGGCCTCCTTTTTAAGGGGTCCTGCTTGAAAGCAGCAGAAGAGGGCTGGATGCTCACCAGCACCCAGCAGTGCCAACTGGCAGTACACAAAGATTTAAGTGCATCTGGGAATGCAGCATTGTCACAAAGATCACACAGCCTGAAACCCCCAATTATGTTAACAGGAATGCTGTCCTCCAAGCTTCTGTCTCCTACTCTGAAATGTGTCCTTGAGTTCTGTGAATACTCATCAATAATGTGCTAAAATCTACAGATTTTCAAACCAAGAATTTGAAGGCATTTTAATTATCTACCTTCTGGTAAGGAATAGAAAAACCAGGCCAACACAAAATCCAAAAAGATATTATACTTCAGTTATTTTTCTATCAAACTTGAGAGCAAAAGAATTTTCTGAAAAAGAAGCTTCCAAATAAAATTAAAATGTGATTTTCTGGAAACGCACAACACAGCATATCAGGCAATTTATTTCACAAGGTATTAATTCACTCTCCTTTGGAAAAAAATGCCTTCCTAGTGAATGGAATTTTCCTGATTCCTACTATTTCAGTAAGCTAAATTAAAATGTTAATTCCTGCTTTTTAAAGAACTCACTAGTGTGGCCACTGGATTTTCCACTAAACAAACAATAGAGGATTTGTGATGGTTCACACTAACCAGCTGCTATCCAGCTGGAGACCAATGAGCAGTGTCCACAAGCGGTAAAAGTTATGGTTGCTTTAGTGATTCATGTTAAACCTACTCTGCAAACTTGACAGGCATTTTTGAAACTATCCTAATTCACAGTTTGCAAGTCTGAATTTCAGTTGTTTTCAGCACTGAAATAATAGTCAGTATAGCTGAGAACTTCTACACAAACTAAAATTGGTGAGATCAGTACATTTTGAGACCATAATTTTAAAACACATACCAACTGCTTTATTCTACAGATACCAGACATATTCTCTAAAAAACAGTCTGTCTCTCTTTTATTTAATGTATGCAGACAGGAATAAGGCTCCACAGAATATAGTAAGCTTGTTTTTTCATTCAGAAAAATGGATGCAACAGTGTAATTCATGACAATAAGGAAAAAGAAACTAGCGCAGTGGCCATTTTACCTAAAGCTACAAAGGACAAACAGTATCTAAAAAAGCGCTTGAGGGATTACCAACAATATGCTTCAAAAATACCTTCAGAAGCCAAGACTGACACATAACTATTTCTGATTTATACAAGTACTTCACTTTGACCTCAGTGGAACTACATCCATGCTTAAAATAGAGTAATTAATTGAAACTAATTCAGAGTAAACAACAATACTATTAAGGAGAAGATAAGGATATAGAGAGTGTATTTTCTGGGTAAATTAGCAGGGATTTTCCATAAAAAGTTAACATTGTTAAGCAATGATAGCAATTCTATTCCAAAAAGGACCTAATCTCACCTTAAGTGCAATATGAAGAACATATGTATTACAAAATACGTGTTGAATAGTTACAATTGGTACTGAGCAGAATTAATCAAAAGTTCTACCTGAACATCTTTCAGACTAGAGTATATCACACCTGAACATCATCTTTGTAGTCTAAAGGATTTTTGAATAATTAATTAAAAAAGCAGAATACAAGATTTGTAAAATACATTTGAAAGTGTGTAAAATATCTAGCCTGAGTCTCACCATGAGGTCTAGATTTATAAAAGTATATCTAGAATTACAAAGTGTGCCCCATCCTCTTGTGACTTTATATAATAACCTTGCTTTTTTTTTTCCTGATTTTAATTGCTCTGCAGGCTGTGGGTTGGCAGAAGTTAATTTCAGAGTCTGTCTTATCAACTGAACAGAACAGCCAATTCTGAAGAAGTTAGTGGGTCCAGATGCCTTTAGGAACCACACCCAGCACATGAAAGGATGTGTTCTGCACCAGTTGAGCAATGTAGTCACAATTTGCAGCAGGACAGCCAACGCAGCTTTCTGCACATCTGCATGATTTAAGACCTTGTATTGGTAAAATCAAATTTGCCCTTATATGCAAATTTTGTTATTATTTAACTTGCATAATTGTTCTAATATTTTGCAATCTCACTTAATGATACATCCAAACAAAATTTCGAGTTTACCATTTGTGAGCTCGTGCACAAAATGTAAAGTTTTGATATCTGAGGCCTAAGACATCTGTTTCAATTTTTGCTGAAATAAAACCTAGGAAAAACCCCAACCAGACCTGCTTATTTAGGTTCCTTCTTTGGTCTAGATCTGTTCTCTGTAGACTTCCTGAAACATACTTCAACACTACACAGTTAAATATATGTGATAAGCATGTTCTTGAACCATTTGCAGTTCTTCTCTTAATTTCTCATCACAAGTGATCTTATTTTAGTTTTTGCTTGTGCATTTTTATAAACTGGTACTCATGAACTCAATCTCAGCAGAAACCAGGAACACTGGTTAATTTGTTGGTTTTCAACTGACAAGTCTTTATATATCATTAATCGTGGATTCAGTCAGTCCCCACATTAAAATGGCTCAATCATGGTGGCAGGTATGACTCAGATCTAACAAATACCTTCAAAATATTGGTAGCTTTATTTTAACCTTTAAGAGAATTGCCAGTAGCATGTTGCAATCAGAAAAACAAGGAAATTGTTTACTAGGAATTAAGAATACTTTATGTAGACTTCTATTATAAAACAGATTATTGTTTTTAAAAATTAGAGTCTATTTTGTGTATTTTTGATTGCACAGTGTTCTGCATAACACACAGCACTGAATCATTCACTCATTCATCCAGTGAAATTCTGCATGTAAAACTGCAGGTACTGCATCAAGTAATTTTATAACCTTTTACATAGAAGGGCCTACTTCCTTTTGAACTAGACAGTTGTCAGCAGAAACAAATAAGAATAACATATATTTTCAAGAAGTAGGCCTTTTTTTTTTTTTTAAGAGAACTTTTGTATTTCCCCTCTTCAAATGATAAAATAAGAAGTATTGTGAATATTTGGTAAGGGAATTTTATATGTGGCATTTTTTTAGGCTAGTAACAAAAGGTTACATCTCTTACTTCAAAGATCACTAAAGTGAAGTATCACTTGTAAAAGTGCTTGCTATCCCTCTGTCACAGATATCTAAAGGAACAACATACAGAGTCAAAACACTTCTAACCAACAAATGTACCTCTTTTCCAGTACAGCAATTATATCAAGAACAATGGCAAAATTCTCACAACTTATAAAGCATGTTTGCAAGGCAATAGTTACTTCCCGTGGACACAACTGATATTGGAGTAGAACCTGGGAACTGGTAGTAAAAACAAAAAGCCAAGTCACATGCCAGGTTAACCTGCCTCACTGTTCTGTGGAATTACATAGAATTGCTCCTCAGCTCCTTACATACATGCAATCAGACTGGTTGAGATGGGCAACTTCAATACACCAAAGTAAATGTAGTCCATGGGGGCTCCAATCTGATCACCTGCATCTGAGTTTACAGGAGACCTGATTCTCACCTCCCTAGGCCACAGGAATCAGAATCCTGCAATAATGAATAATAATCAGAATGAGGCACTGAGAAGCATGTAAATGAAATTGACATTCGTACATTAAAATGGCTTCGGCAATGGAATCTCTATCTTGTTCCTGGACTCAAGTGCATATGCAGCTTAGAGAGAAACACACAGGCAAGGCAATCAATCATTTTGAATAGGGTATAAAATTCAGGAGAGGTTTTTGTTGTGCAACGATTTTCCTCTACAGGCAGAATTTACAAAGAGAAAGATAAAAAGGAAAAACGGTATCTGTTCTTAGGTGTCCTGATGTGATATTTGCCAGAATTGGTTAAAAGATCTATTTGTCTGCATAATAATATGTACCTTTCAAAATCACCCATTGACTCCTACTCACTGTATCAAGAACTCTGGTTCTGACTGCTAATTTTGCAGCTTTAATTGGAATTGATGCTTGAAACCCTTTTCTTCAACCTACTCAAGCTGGAAATTTTCTCAAGACACAACATTTCTAACTATTGATGACTAATAGTTTCATGCATGAACACAGCAAATGCGTACCTGATAAAAATGCGAAAGAACAATATCTTGTTAAATCCACTTTTATTCCATTGTCATTTTAATGAAAACAATAATTTCTGACCACTTTTGTTAGTAGAAAAAGAAATTAAAATGGAAATTCCATGTGTTGAAGAAGTGCTGTGCTGAGCCTAAAAAAAATGGGGCATCCATTCCTGGAATTTAATAATTAAAGTCTAAAACGAAAAAAGAATTGAACCACAACTTTTTTTATAAACAAAACAATAGTTATGTATCTTACTTCTGCTCTCTGTTGAAGCACAAAAGAAGCAATTGTATATAAATGATGTTTTCAAATATTAACTTTCTAACGAATTGGTCTGTGTAAAGTAAAATTTACTGCCAACAGTAAATTATGAGACCAGACACTACTTCAAGACTTTGTTGAAGCAAACAGAAATAGGACAAGAACAGGCACCTCACTCAATTCCCTAATTTATTTGCCATTATAACAGAATGAGTGCTGTAGATCTGCAGGACAATTCAGAGGCTGCCCAGATTCTGGTACTTGGATATGGACGTCAAAACATCAAAATGTCCAAAAAAGGGACAGTAATTCTGTGTACAAGACCAAGTAATAGACTGGATTCAGCACCATGAACAACACCATATTCTCTTATTTAACTCATTCTGCTAAGATAAAATTTAACATTAACCCATAGGTTCATGGGCATCAATGAAATCTGATTGGAGAAAATCTAACATGTTACTGAACTCTGACAAGCTAAATTTGTTTTAATTAGATCACACAGAAAGGTAACCCTGAGAGATGACCTTTGATATAAATGTAAGATTTTCAATTTACTTCTTTTTTTTTATATACAAGTATGAGGTTCATGTTAGAAAACAGTGTTGTAGTAGGTCAACCTATGTAGTCAACCCATGTAGTTTTTCTCTTTTAAATGGATGTTCATATCCTGTGCTTTCTGTCATCCATCCTAAACAATTTTAAAGCCAGCTGTATCTTAAAAAAAATCAGTTTACAGAAATGATTTTATGCAAATATAGATAAATAGGTATAATCAAAGGTGGTTACATGATGAGAAGAATCTTAAGTCTACCTGGATGCACAACTGAGGAGCCCCAAACCTTCCTCAAATAGCAATAAGAATTAAGATGAAAGCTATTGTGAGGGAAACTGCATCACTTGCAGAGTACTGATGCTAGAGCATTCATTTTAAAAAAACATGTCTCCTTATTTTTATTCAACTTGTACTTTAGCTCACTAGTTTTTGTTTGGGAGTTGCTAGGGTGGGGAGAGCAGGAAAGCTCTGTGGTTCTTGTGATTGGAAACAGGCTATAAGAAATACAATTTAAGCAATCATGTCGTCAGTCCTGTTTGCGAAATCTGTCTTGGCCAAGGCCCTGAACAAAAGGTTACTAATGAAATAGAATATATCCCATATAAACCTATGGGGTTTAGGTGATGTCCCAAATGAATGTTCTTTTTCGAGAATATTGGAAGTAAGTTGAGTGATTATACTCTAGACCTTAAATTTCATTTAGCTTACTGAAGCTCAAGTGAAATACATTTCACATTAATTGGTCAGTGAGAAACATATTTTAAGCAAAGTTTCATTTAGTCTTTACCTACAAATTACAGCTTCATCTCTTAATAACTTAAGATATGAGCTTTCCTCAGTTAAAACAATATAAAAGTATATATAAGAAGAGTGAACTGATTTAGCAACTCAGTAATATTTTTAGTTACTCAGTGCCATTAGAGTATGTGTGCAAACTGCTATAATAAAATTTTGCATTTCATCCTATAAGGCTTCATTGTGTTTGGAAAAAGAAGGAAATGTAGACATTTTATCCCCAAAGGAAACGAATACATCCCATTAATATGTCAACATTATAATACAGAAGTCTTATACAGAAGTCTTTTATGGAGCACAGTGTTCAGTGTTCTCTGCAGAATCTTTTAAAAATGCCATGAGAGAAAAAAATCTTACTGGACAGGCATTCCTTTGTTTATTTTTCTATTATATTAATAGGTTGTTTTAATGTAGAAATAATGCTAAACTTCTGAGTTCCTTGTAGTCTGCCTCTTTTGTCAGGTACAAACCAGTCTTTCTCTTTGAAAGCTCCTACTTCCCTAAATTGCTCATTACTTCTCTCTTTTAGGATAAGCATGTTTCCCAGAAAAGTTAATTGGCATTTTTAATAATAGATTTCCCTCCCTACTATTATCAGAGAGAATTGAACAAATGAAAATTGGAACAATTTAAAGTTGCCTTACTCAGCTCTATCGCATCATCGAGAAATACCTCTGTTACAAGATCTAATGTTCAAAGTTCAGCCTGCAGTTAACATGAATACCAGTACCTTAAAGAGAATGTCTTAACTCATTTCATGGGGGTTGGAGTAGATGACCTTTAAAGGTCTCTTCCAACCCAAAACATTCTGTGATTCTATATGGTAACCATTAAGAGAATATGTCACATCATATGCTAATACCATTCATTCAGCAATAATTTTGAAAACTAGAACAGGCTCCTGGGAGCGTGAATCAATTGACAGGAGAAGACATGAATCAAGTACTGCTGCTTTTCTCAAGACAGTATCAAACAGCAGCATCCCAGCCCATTCCACCAGATGCTATTTACCTTTTTCTTCTGTATGGACAACAGACCGTCTGCCCCTGTTTCTACTCCCATCCCAGCTTTCCTTTTGGAAGCTCTCAGGAAGCCTGTTCTCCTAACAAGGAGATCAAGCGACAGTCAGTGAAAGCGGCCCCACATTTTTTCATCCCCTGCAAGCTGAAAACCACCCTTCCAGCTTACCTGCCTGGTGCCTGCTGCAGATACTTGCAGGAAGGAAGAAACAGGGGTACCTGCTTTGTTTTCATCAGGGAACACAGGTGGCTGATCTAGCAGAGACCTTGCCTGGACCCTGTAGACCAGCTCGCTGCGCAGAGCTTCTAGTTCTGTTTTCAGGGTGATAACATGGTAAAGAGACACTGCTGCAAGACAAGAGGACAGGAGCATTGCAAGCCACAGGAATGTGACAGAAAAAAGTCCCGTGGTGCCTGAAACAGCACCAGGGAGGGCAGAGGGAGAGGAGGCGGTATCCTTCTGTTGGGTGACGTGCACACAGTCCACGGATTTCATCGCTGCTCTTTCCTTACTAAAGCCAGAGGGAGAGTTCAGCTGTCCCCTTCCGAGGTGCAATCCATGTTACCAGTTGCTTTCTGAAACTAAGGGCATCCAGAATAAGTGAACAAAACGCCCAGATCATTTCCTGTCATATGAAGCCGTTGATAGCACCATTAAACTTAGTGTACAGAGTGAACATCTAAGATTCAGTCTTCACTTTGTTTTCATCTCTCTATGCTGCATTTTGGAAATGAATACTTTCTCATGAGCTACTTGTTCAATCTACCTTCCTCCTTTCACTTTCAACTATTTATTTATGTGGAAGTTTGCTATAGCCATTTCCCATAATCCTTAGATTTAGGCACAGCCAGTACCACTGGTAATTTAGAGCCTTATCTAGAAATGCAGAAACCACGTAAGGTTTCCTGGCAGCGTATCATCCAGTGTTACTTAAAAGACATACACGTATGACAGGCATGTGCCTCTGTGTGTGTAAAGGCATATAGACGTATTATGCATCTACACTATATCACATATACTAACACATATATATTCATACCTAAAGTGCCAATATGCCTGTAGTGGAGAGAAATTATTCAAAAAAATTTTTTGTGGTTTCCTAAACACAATTATGAAAAATATTCCCAGGTATGACTCACAAATTATTGGTCTCTCAACTGTAAGAAGTTGTATATTCTGCAGTTGAGTTCATCAAACTAACTTGAAAAGGGATAGCATTTTATTAAGCTTATCTAATAAATACAGTTTCTTTACAGAATTCAAAGACATGGCTTAATGCAAAAGGGGACACAGGGAAGCAGAGAGAGGAAACTTGGTGGGGGGAACTAGAAGAGGTGAAAACTAGAGGATGGAAAAGAATAAGAGATGGGAAATAAAAACTGGGGGGAAAGAGCAGAGTGGTATAGGAAAAAAAAATATTCAGAGCATTTTAAAATGAAACACAAACTAAAACTGTAAACATGCATATTAACATTTTTCAGATGAATCCTGAGCATCTGGTTTAAGTTCATCTTTTAATATTTTATGAGTCCTTTCATCTTAAAAGCCTGCCTTAGGAATTCCTTTCATCTCTGTGGCAGTAAGCCTACCTAAGTATCCCAAACATGTTTATATGCTTTTTGTATTTTCTTCTCACACAAAATTCAACTTTTACCCCTTGTTAAAAGTTCCAGTGGTCTGAGACAGAAAAAAAAAAAGATCATCAGTATCACAATTAGGGCTAAAATCAACTGATCAACCCCTTTTATTATGTAAGTAAACTTTATCTTTGCAAAAGAGAGAACTTCTGCAGTTCAGGTCAGTCCAAACGCTGTGTAATGAATCCTGTTGGCAACAGCTACCAGAGTAGTTCAGATCAAGTTAATTTGAGAAGGAGAAGGAAGAAGGAACAATAGAGTAAAAACTTCTGTAGCCTCTCCTGCTTCTTTTTCTTAGGGCTATGAGAAGTTTAGGGTGATTATAAGCTTTACCATCTTCTGTTGTGATGCAAGGCACTCTTTTCCTTATTTTGTCACCTCTAGCAACCACACTTATCCTGCATAGAGGAGCAAATCAGTTCCTAAATGCAGAGGAAAAAAATATACAATGTATCTTAATTTTCCCCTAGAAGCCACCTACATACTGTAAGAAATTATACAGAAATCAGTGTGAGGTGGAATAAACAGAATAGCATACCATTTCTGTACATACTTTCAAGGCTAAGTTAAGGTGTAAATGAGGCTGCACTTCGAAGGAAATTTAAGAAGAACTAATGCAGGGATTTTTTAACAGAATAAACAATTACTAGCACTGAGCAGACATGACTTGCAGTATCCCTAGACATCAGAACGTTACCAGCCTAGTACTGACTGTTCCACAAATGAAAAATAATGACAGTTGGAAAAGACGTGCTATTTTAGAAAATGAAACCAAATGCAAGAATGAAAGCTATAACTAGCTATCCAGGAATACCTAGAAACAATTGGCCAGTGAGGTCTCTGCAGTCATTAATGTATCAGAAAATAACAGACAGATATATAAATAGCAGGACTCTAGTCACCTGTAGAGAAAATAGGCTGTTCCCAGCCTTCACACCTTCTTTAAATGGGGTCATTATTTGAGCTGACAAAATAAATGTGGTGACACAGAGGACTTCTGTAAAATATCTGGCTTTGTCTTGATTATCATTGTAATCAACGAGAATTTCAAAGAGGAGATGAGGAAAATCACAACAGACCACACATGGCAAATTGTTAAAATCAGTAGATGTTTGTAGCTGAGCATCAAAGGGATCACTCTGCTGGCAGCCTTGTATTGTTTTGTACATTCATAAGCAGTTATGTGGTTTGAAAGAAAATGTAATTTCAAACAATTTCTGTGATGACAAAATCATAGTGTATCAATAAATAATGACAGTAAGAGATCAGTAATGAACAACATGAACTGCCTAGAAATAAACTAAGTTGAACAATTTCTGTTTTAACATAATCAAATGAAGCTCCAGTTAGCTATAGACTGCTAGTTGCATTAAAGTAACTCACAAAAATTACCTAAAAAACCCCAAACCAATACCCCCCCCAAATAAACAAACCCCATACTAACAAAACCCCCATTCTAGTTGCATAACCTAGAAGAATTGGTGCTCAATGTTTACCACTATGTCTTGTTAAAACATACTCTCCTTTTGATTCCTCTTGTTGACAGAGCTGCAAAGTAGTCCTTAGCCTGCTCAAAGAAAAGTCTGCAAGATTACATGTGCCATTTCTGCTGTGTTTTAAACTGAGGTATGACTAAAGAGGACTCAGATTAGCCTCCCATTAGGAGACATGGGAGGGCGTTGATTTCAGCTGAATGCAAGCTCTCAGTGGAATACTCTTGTTGAAACAAAGGTATACTATTTGGGTATATATTCTGGGGCAAAACAATAAGCAAAAATAAACAGTAGCATCACGCTTTTATATAGACAAAACTGTTTGCATATAGCTACGACTGACAAAACTGAGCAGTGAAAAGGGTTCACAACAAAAATCGAGAATGAATATAAGTGGCCTAAAGAACTCATCACACCGGGGTATTCGGTTTGTGATTAGCAGCCTGCTTCTACTGGCCAGCTTCCCTGAAAATTCTTTTGCAAAAGTTTGTACCATATTAACAATTTTTGACTCAAGATACACACGTATGCAGAAAAACCTTAGGGCCTGCCTCAAGTTCAAAGCACCATTTTCCAAACTATTTCTAAAAAAGAAAATGTCACTGCATTAAACTGCAGAAACCTAGTCCTGGCCATCTAACTCTGGACACAAATAAGAATAAACCCTTATAATAAAGGTACTCTGAAAATACAGTCCTATTTTGCATGCACAGTACAAGATCCCTGCACACACAGTGAATCCAACCATAGTGCCTCCTTAACCCAAAGGATGAACTATGTTGAACACTTAGGTTGACTTTAATTTAGCCAAGGAAATCTAGTAACAAATGTCTTGGTTAGTCTACCCAGGGAAATTAAGGCTGATCAGACCTCCCAAGATGTTACAGCAGAAACAAACCCCATAATTTTATGCAAGCAATTAATTTTTTTAATTTCTGTTATGCAGAGTATCAAAGTAAATGGTCAAGATAGGTCCTGCTAACCTGTAAATTTATAAAAGATCAGCACTACATGTGTGGGGAACCAAGGCTGAGATATTAACCAATCACAAAGGAAATTTGTGGTTGAACCAGAAAATGAATTCTTGATTTCTTGAAATCCAATACTGTACTCCAGCCACAAAAGGATCTTCTTTGTGGGGGAGGAATATCCCACAATGAAGTTTAACGTACAAAAGAGAAACAGATATGAATATGAAGGCTTAAGTAAAACACCAATTTACTGAAGAAACATGCAAGTTTACTTAAAAATAAATGTTCTTATTTCAAAAAGGAGGTTGTGCAGATGCTGTAAGCCAGAGATCAAGGCAAACGTTGAATCAAGGCACAATAAAAGTATGCCTGCAGTGGCAACAGTCCAGCTTCACATACTTTGGAAGTAGCCACAAAATGGTCCCTGTGGTTATTACAAGAAAGAAACCATGATAGCTTGCCTTACTACACAAGACAGCACAGATAAGATAGAGGAGTAAAGAATAAGCAAAGGTTCCATCTGAAACACATTTAATTTCAAGTCCTTTCTGAAGATGGACAAAATAGGAGGACTACTCTGGAGAAGATCAGAATAAATCCTCTATTACAGTTTTTTTGCTATTACAGAGATCTGCATTAAGAATATTCATAGATATCTCTTTGGAAAAGTACACATTCCCTTCATGGACACTTAAATAGTTCTTTCAGCCATTAACTACAATTTACAGAGTAGCAAATCTAGGCAAGTTCTGCCTCACCTATGGATCCAAAAAGCATTCTGTTTCTGGATATTCCATTCCTGTGGTGGTGTATCTTTTGTCCTATTATTTTAACTTCTAGGAAGCTGTTGAGTACCTTGCAAGTAAAGGAGGTGCTATACAAACAGTTAAAACCTTATTTGATAAATTACCTTTTTAAAAGGAAAAAAAAATCCTATGATTTTTCTGAAGCAAAAAGAGTATTCTTTTCTTTGCCTCACAATTTCAAAGTTGCCTAGGATAACATAAGTGTCTCTGCACATTTTAGATATACCATCCTTGATTTATTCCTTGAAGATTTTTAAATTCTGGCATGCATACTACACAAAGTAAACCTACAGCAGCAGCACTTGTCACTTTTTACATGGTTATTACAGTGCTTTCAAAGAGAATAGGAAATGACACAGGAAGGAAAAACAATTATTATAGGTGTCTTTCAAAGTATGCAGCAGAGCTAACAAGAAAAAGAAAATAAAGACATATAAAATATAAAAAGAAAACACATGATTTATATACTACAGCAGCTTAATAACAGCCTCCTCCCCTTCCCTCCCCCTCTGCCCCAGTGATGTTATAGCAATTCCTTCTTACTGCCCAAGGAACGAAGAGCTCCGTCATACGGCTGTAGCTCACTTCTCTTACAGTCCCACTGACTTTGCTATCCAGCAACAAGGGGTACTGCATTTCTCCACCTCTTTGACACTATGCAACTTAACAGATTTTGCACAGATGGGCTACAAATGTATTTGTATGGTAATGAAATAAACACAGACCCTTCACATGGGAGTGGCCACTCTGCTGCTTCTACAGTCTGAAGACATTCAATAGAGGCCACAGAACAAGGATCCAAGTACTTAAAAATCATGTTGTTTCTTCATAGCTATATCTAATTGCTATGCTGTCCCTGAGTCCTAAAGGACAGAAAGGAAAGGGTTCTCTGCTTGACCTTTCCCTTTGAATTTTTGTAAATAATTAGCCCATACCAGACATTAAGTGTAACGCAAACCAGCTGTAGAACTTCCTTTCTGTCTTCAAGCAACAAAATCAGTTGTCAAAACTAGTGGCAACATCTGTCCAAATTTGGTATGTGAATATACTTATGTTTCTGTCAGCCATCTTGCCGTTCATTGTTTCAAATTATTAAATATGTATCTCTGATTAGGAGTGAAACCATATTCCATAATACAACAAAACCAATTCTCCCCTTAAGATGTATTGCCTTTCAGAGAAAGAAAAATTGCTGTTTTTCCAAGACATGCAAGAGTTATTCTGCCCCTATCCAAGCTGAAGCATAACAAATTAATCACATCAATGTTTTCAAAACAATTCCAGAAAATAATCAGTGTATCTTCCTTATCTACTTACAGAGACTGAACTCTGTACAGTCTAAAATGAAGATGCTGAATGGGGTCCAACAAAAGATTTAAAGCTCAGGCATATGCAGTATCTTTGGAGTAAATCATTTTTGTTTAGCCAACGGTTCAATATTTTCTCAAAACCGTATCTACCTATGAGCTTTTTAACCAAGTCCACTGTCTTCGATTTATGTTTCATTCCACAGAATAACAGAATGGCACAAGTTGGAAGGGATCTTAAAGATCATCTAGTTCCCCCTTGCCATGGGCAATGACATCATTCACTAGATCAGGTTGCTCAGAGCTTCACCTACCCTGGCCTTAAACAGTTCCAAGAATGGGGCATCCACAACTTCTCTGGATAATCTGTTCCAGTGCCTCACCACCCTCGCCATAGTAAAGAATTTCCTCTTAGTATCTAATCTATTCTAATTAATTTAATTTAATTTAATTTAATTTCCGTTTTAAGCCATTCCCCCTTCTCCTATGCTCTGTGTAAAAAGTCTCTCTCCATCTTTCTTGTAGGCTCTCTTCAGGTACTGGAAAGCTGCAACTAGGTCACCCCTAAACCTTCTCTTTTCCAGGCTGAACGAACCCAATTCTCTTAGCTTTTCTTCATAGATGTCGACTTGGCAGACCTCCTCTAGACTCCCTCCAACAGCTCCATGTCCTTCTTGTGTTGAGGAACCAAAAGCTGGACACAGTACTGCAGTGTGGTGTCACCAGAGCAGAGGGACAGAATCNCCTTGCCATGGGCAATGACATCATTCACTAGATCAGGTTGCTCAGAGCTTCACCTACCCTGGCCTTAAACAGTTCCAAGAATGGGGCATCCACAACTTCTCTGGATAATCTGTTCCAGTGCCTCACCACCCTCGCCATAGTAAAGAATTTCCTCTTAGTATCTAATCTATTCTAATTAATTTAATTTAATTTAATTTAATTTCCGTTTTAAGCCATTCCCCCTTCTCCTATGCTCTGTGTAAAAAGTCTCTCTCCATCTTTCTTGTAGGCTCTCTTCAGGTACTGGAAAGCTGCAACTAGGTCACCCCTAAACCTTCTCTTTTCCAGGCTGAACGAACCCAATTCTCTTAGCTTTTCTTCATAGATGTCGACTTGGCAGACCTCCTCTAGACTCCCTCCAACAGCTCCATGTCCTTCTTGTGTTGAGGAACCAAAAGCTGGACACAGTACTGCAGTGTGGTGTCACCAGAGCAGAGGGACAGAATCCACTTCCTCAGCCTGCTGGACACGCTGTTGCAATTGGCCTTCTGGGCTGCAAGTGCTCCATTGCCAGCTCATGTCCAGTGTTGTTCCCATTTTAGTTTAGATATTCATATGCCCTTATGAATGCCTACTGTGATTTAACCAGTACTTGCAAATTCTGAGAAAAATTCAAAGTGTGTTTTACCTTTGTCCATCTCATATGAAGATGTACCTATATACTAAGCAAATGAATACAACATCATGAGACGTTCCAGGACACAGTTTATGTTGCTCTTTGTAGCCCAGCTGCTTATGAATTTTCAAGTAAAAAAAAGCAAATGCAAGACTTGTGTTCTCCAGAATAGCACTGTGCAGGTAAGTTTTAGTGACATAGTTCACAAGACAGCAACATGCTTCTCACTCAAGAAGGGCAGTATTTACACAAAGTACCCAAATCTGAGTGACTCTTGTGCCTTCATTTCTTCCTTTACCAAAATTAGAAGTATCTTTTTTTTCTATTCAAAATTAATAGATGTCTTGAACAGAGTGCCCAAACATACCACACCTACACCCCACAGCCCCGCTTACTAGGTAGTGGGTTAAAAATGAACTATAAACCTTGCAGTAATCCAGAACAGGACATGCATTTTGCAGCTTTAGAAAAGACGGCAGTAAGTCCTTATTTTCTGGGTATTTCGTATTAACTATGCAGAATGGGAGCAGAGGTGATATAAGTTATGCATAAGAGGTGTTATAAGTTATGCATTTCTCTGTAAGAAAGTAGAAATCACTTCAGTATCCCACTGCAGCTACATGAATTAACTATAAACCTGCTGGAGTGGCATTATAGGATTTAAAACTGACATTTAAAATATTGCCAGCATCAGGTGGTAAAAATAGTCAGGAACACTTCAAAATACTTCCAAATGGACATCATATTTAGATCATACCTCAGTCTTCCAGACAACAGAGAAATTCTTAAACACAAACTGTTGGAAAGTCATGGAGAGCTACTGCATACCAGTTTTACTTATTAACACTTCCTGAAAGTGAGGATACATGACAAAGCTTAGAAGCATATATCTGTAATATAATTTTTCCCCTGCTGTAATAGCTTTCCTCAAGTGCCACATCTAACAATGCAGATGTCTAGTCCATGTGCTCTGGCATTAGTAATTGAAAACAATACCTTGGGGTTGACCTGTTACCATGCATACAAAACTACCCCTTTACACACGCTGAAGACAGGCCACAAACTAGAACAAGACATTAACAGCACTTTTAATGTATCAATTTATTGCATATGTCAGTACATAAAAATAGAAAAGTGTCTTTTGTAAAATTAACTTTATTGTAAAAACCAGACTAGAATGAGAATGTAAAACTTTGCCACAATTAGCACATATACAGTAACATTTATGCTTTGTCTACAAAACTTAATACTTTATAAGACAATTTTGCCTTAACTATAAAGGAAAATCAAATAAAAAGCTTGCATCTTATATTCAGTGACTGCTTCTGAATTCGAAACACAAGTGCTATTTAGAACTTCAATACGCTTATGTCTATTTACACTTCTGCAGGGTTCTACTCTAAATTATACAAGCAGGATGGCATTGCAAATTACACCTAATGGGATACATCAGGCTGATCCCACTACATGCAAGAGGCACTGATTTTATATTTGGCAGAAGTGCCTCTAGCAAAATCACCTGTCTTTAATAAAAATAAAAATGTACTTTTCAAGAATTGAACTATGCAATACAAATGGAGGTACGTCTGCATCTTTTTGCTAACAGAAGAGACCATACCTTGGACTCTCAATTCAGCCTTGCATTCTCCACTGTGAACATCCAATGTGACCCAAATGATTAGCTTAGAAATGCTGATATGCATATTTTGTATAAATAGTTAATCCTTCTGCCCTTCAGCTGAGAGATTGTCCGTAGCCTACCAAATGCATTTGTGCTCTGTTTCTAATTTTACCTGAGAAATGGACATGAGGGCAGCTAAACCAGTTAACATTTTTTCAGAAGAAAGCACAGCTTATCTCTCTGCATTTCACAGTTCAGAAACAAATACTGGGAATGTAAACTTGGGTTAGCAGGAAGCCTCAAGTATTTCCACTAATTAAAACCACACACATGTGTGCACACACAAGGTTTTATGCTTCCTTACAAGGACTCTACTGCTACAGCCGTTCAATTCCTGCCTCCCTCACTTTTTTTTTTAACTTACATTTCCTCTTATAAAACAGACAATTCCTTTAATGAGTATGCTTAAACCAAGAGGTTTTCTTACAAACCTATGAAAATAACTCAACTTCTTTCCAAACTAGAAATTTATATGTACAGGACAAATACTTGGGAAACATCATACACAAATTGGTAACTTTTATGGGAAAACATAATGGCACTATATAAAATAAATGCAACAGTATCATAGCACATCTTTTGGCAATTTAAAGTTATAACTACTATGTTGCTTGCGGTTCAGTTTTTAGCAGCAGACAACTGTGAGTTTCCATCACACAGTCAATAAAAACAAGTCCTGACTTGTCAGAACAAGCTTCTTCCCCCTCCTCTCTCCCTTAAAGGACTGTATGGACAGCAGTGGAATATTTGCATAAAAATATCATTTCCTTCCTACTTTCTTTCAGTGGATTTCATAGCCAATGCAACAAAAAATAGCATGATAACATTCATTCACAAGTGTATGTGGCCAACCCGTCAAGGGAGAAGTAAAACTGTGCATATGTAGAAGGTGGAAAAAACCACATTAAGTGTAAAGCATGCATATATGGCAATTGTGTCTTCTCATACTCAATACTTGCAAAATCAGACAAAGTTTTATATTTATATCTGGCAGACAGTATAGTGAAAATATATGGCTTGGTAATCAAAAGTAATGTTTAGATACCGCCCACTTTGAACAGTTTCAGATTGCCATAACCTAAGACCACACATTTGACTTTGACTTAGCAACTGTATGCCCAAATGAGAATACTTCACTTGTACACAAGTGCCAATACTAGGGGTATTTTGGGTTGAGGTTTTTGTTTTGATTGATGGGAAATGGGGTAAAAAAGACATATTACTTTAGAAATTGACATTTTATGAAAAAAAAACCCAATTGTATTCAATGGGAAATTATGACCACTTCTGAAAAAATTACTCTTCATTCTGTCTCCAACAATTAACCTATTCTTTTGGCTTTATCAACTGATTTTTAGAAAAGCAGAATTTGACTGCAGTATTTACCTTCTCTCCTTCCACGTTTATTCTAAAGTAATGTGAAGTAGGTGAAATAATCTGTGCAAGCAGCTCACATCGTCACTGTAGAATACATCAGGGAAAGGCAATGCTATGTCTATTAACTCCTTTCTGCTACAGAAACACTGTGTCACCTCCCAGCCCCCCAGCCAAGCTTCTCCAGCATACCTTCCCGATGTCCCCCCCTCAACCCCCCCCCCCAAATTGTAAGGCTGAAAAGATAGTTTTGGTTTCACTCAGATTTAAAACTATGCTCTGTAATTTCAGGCCTATAGATCCCAAAAGATCCTTAGTTTTTTTCAATCAACTCTAAGAAAATCTTAATAATAGTATCACAAAAGATGCTTACCAGAGAAAGCAGCAATTTCTGGTATGTACATATTAAAAAAAAAAGCAAAAAAGCAAAATCACATTTAAGTAAAGATGTATCACTCTATCTACAAATTGTGGACAACTATTATCTATGTGTGTATAAGGACTATAATTCCATTAGGAGGCATAGCCATTAAGGCACCAGTTCAGGAAAGCAGTTTTATTCAACCAGAGAACTTGAGCACAAGCTTAAAATACCACTGTCCCTCAGGGGAGATTTTAGGTGTGTGCTGAGATGCTTTTCTAAATCAGGACAACATGGCATAAAAATTTATTTAAAAATTTCAATCCGAAGGGCAATTGTACAGATTGTGTGGAAGATGTTCCAGTTTTTTCTTCCAAAAAAAAAAATATTTTGAAGAGGCAAACTCAGCTGCAGTGAATGAGATATTAAACCTGCAGAAGAGATAAAAGAGCTCCCACACTCCAATATAGACTGAGTTAATAGCGTATGACTTTGACCACAGAATCAAGGTTGGAAGAGACTTTCAAGATCACTTAGTCCAACCATCAACCTCACACAACCATAAACATCCCTCAACCATATCCCCAAGAGTCACATCCAGATGCCTCTTGAACAATCCACCACCTCCCTGGGCAACTTAGTCCAACATCTAACACCTCTTTCAGTGAATTTTTTTTTTTCAAATTGAACATTTCCTGACAAACTTAAAGCCGTTTCCTCTCATCCTTCCATTTGAGACATGGCAGAAGAGACGCCTTTCAGGTAGTTGTAGAGAGCAATATGGTCTTCCCTGAGCCTTCTTTTCTCCTGACTAAACAACCCCAACTCCCTCAGCTGCTCCTCACAGGACTTACCCTCTAGGCCCTTCACCAGCTCCAATGCCCTTCTCTGGCTTCACCCCAGCACCTCAATGTATTTCTTGTAGTGAGGGGCCCAAAACTGAGCACAGGACTCGAGGTGCAGCCTAACCAGTGTTGGGATGATCCCTGTCCTACTCCTGCTGGCCACACTATTCCTGATACAGGCCAAGATGCCATTGGCCTTCTTGGACACCTGGACACACTGCTGGCTTATATCCAGCTGGCTGTCAACCAGCACACATCCAAGTCCCTTTCTGCTGAGCAGCTCTCAAGTCACTCTTCCCCAAGCCTATAGTACTGCCAGGGGTGGTTGTGGCCCAAGTGCAAGACACAGCCCATGGCCTTGTTGAACCTCATACCATTGGCCTTGGCCCATTGATCCAGTTACTCAATACCTGCAGAGCCTTCCTACTCTCAATAATATGACTACCTAGGACTACCTGCTCATTTTTATTAATGTATACAGTTGTTACAGTAAAGATAATCTCTAATCAAATAATCACTGATAATTATTTGAATTTGTTTCTTTTAGAGATATAAATAAAGGGCACATACATTTAACTACACCAGCTTAAAAACTGAACACAATTACCTACGTTTACCTTGTATGACCACCCATTTTGCCTTGAGAAATACCATCCCAAATGCACAAGCAGACTAATACTAAAAAATAGTTTGCCTGTACATTAGTGAGGAGAGCTTGAGGCGGAAAGGAGCTTAGATTGCACTGCTGTCATTCTGATGGTTATTCCTATGGAGAAATTGCCTGGGTAAAATCCTGAAGTCATGATGTTTAGGCACATATAACTTTCTGTGCACTATTATAATACAAATAATAAAATGAAAACAGGGAAAGTGTCTTTTCATTTTCAGTTGTAGTTTGAAATATGTATGTTTGCACAACCTTAATAACCAGTAATAACCCAGGATAGTATACCTGCAGGTATACTCTATCATTAATGCTGTTTTATATTATTTAGCACATTAAAGACTTCCCACTTTGCATAAGATAAAATTTCAAGGAATAAAACACTAATCTCATGCATGGCACACTTTAAATAAACTCTAAGATAAGCAACAAATCATATTGCTAACCATGGCTGTCCAAAAAGCTCACACACACAGCAGTGAATACTGAAGAGCCTCCCATTGTTCTAAACTAATACATTCTGTACTACTTTTGTAGCAAGTTCCTTTAATAGCATCCGTTGTACATATCAAACAAATGGAATTTATGGATAGAGATACCAAAAAAGTATGAGAAAGACATAAAATGGTTCATTTACAATGCTGCAAATGTAAAAGTTATCTGGAACACCTTAATAAAATATCAGACCTTTCCAAGTTTAATTTCACTCTTTAGGCAAGTACAGACATGACATACATTTAAAAATGGACATTCTTTTACCACTTATCACAAATCAAGGTACAGTGCAGGTACTCCCCCACCCTACCTCAAAGAAGAATAACAATTATATAATTGTTACATTAGATGATGTTTTTGCCATTTCTTCAGGGGAGTGACTCTTTATTACTTCTTTGATGAACTGTTCAAGTGCAGTGAAATAACCCTGGCACTGCCAAGTGTCATTATGAGTTCCATCAGGAAATATTGCCAATCTCTTAGTCCGAGCTGGGGATAATTCATAAAGTTGCTTCATCATAACTGGTGGAATTAACTGGTCAGACAACCCAGAGATGAAGAGAGAAGGCATTCTGCACTGAGAGATTTTTCTGTAGGACAGAAATTTATTTTTGTAGCACCATAACGGAAGATACCTCATTGGAAAGAAAGAGAACAATGTGCTGGCCATGTATGGGATGCTAAGAAAGGTGTTCTCCACCACGATGGCAGAAATCCTATGGGAATTTTCAGAAGCTAAGTGAATAGCTACTGCTCCCCCCAAGGAACGGCCAAAAAGAAAAATTTTTGTTTTATCAAGATCAGACCGAGTCATCACATAGTCTAACACAGCCTCAGAATCTAAGTACAAGCCTTCTTCACTTGCTTCTCCTTCACTTTTTCCATACCCTCTATAATCGACCAGAATTAAGTTTACTTTCAGGTTTACCAGCATTAACAAAGCATTTGGCAACCTGTGACCAATGTTGCCTGCATTCCCGTGAAAGTAAATGATGGTTGGAGAATATGCTGCATTGTCCCCTGTGTATCTCAGCAGGATAAGATTGAGAAGAACTCCATCTTTGGTTCTGATGAAGATATTTTCATGTGGTATACCAGTAGGCATAGGAACATAAAGGCGTGATGAAGAGGGCTGTTCAGGAAAGTAAAGCAGAACATCCTGGAATTTATATAATATACCCGCTATTGATACAAATATTAATATAAGTAGAATAATTCCTCCGTACAAGTGAAAAGTTACTATCAAGGGTAAAAGACAAATACGGCAGAGACTCCAAGACCAGGAAGCCAAAGCTAGCAGCCATCTTTTAACAAAGGTCCAAAGCATCCATGATTTTTCCATTGTAGAAGTCAGTGATCTTTTACTCCAGGTAAATCCTGCAAAAAACCCAAATGTATATGTATAAATACAGGGAAAAGAAAAAAGAAGTGACTTAAGCATTCATACTTGCAGAAGATTAATGGCAAGCATTAGCATTAGCATCAATTTTGGTGGCAAACCCTTTTTGGAAACCATTTGACTCCGTAAAACAAACTGTAGAAAAATAATCATAAGCAAAGGCTTTAGAACTCTTCAAAATCCTGTTTACAGTATTTCGGCAAAGTCCATTAATAGCACTAGAAAACTGACTTATTCTTTCACTCAGTCTTCCCTACTAACCAAGTGAACAACCATACAGACCGTATCACCTGTTTGTCAAAGCTTCTTATGTAAGTAACTCCAGAATCCAGGGAACACAAACGAAAATAGCCTTTATTTCTAAGTTGCTAAGTAGCATTCAATAAGCCCATGCACGTCAGTCTGCAGCCAGTGGAGGCTCACCATGCATCCTGGCTCTGCTATGGGTGGCTGTCTTTCAGCATCTCAATCAACTGTGATTACAGAGTAACAAAGGAATTGGTCAGAAGAGAAAGACTCCTCTGTAGTAAGACGCCACATTGTAGTTACGTTTGTGACAGCTTTTTTTGTTATGTTTTGATTGCTTCTGATTTTTAATCATCGTTTTCCACTATCAGATCAGTACTCGATATTGTCTTTAGCTGAATAGAAAATTGCATCATCACACAAGACCACTGAAAACAGTCAGCTAACTACACTCTTCTCTGATCAATGAAAAGCACAACTGCTGAAAAGACCAAACGTGAAAACAGACTCATGACAGAAACATGCACGCAGCATAAAATGAGGAGAGTGATGACAAGATATGACAAGCACCCAACCTGACCAGGAAAAGCTGCCATCTCTATTTTATGCAACAATCAGAAATAAAAATAATCTGTTACATTTGAAGATTTCCATATTGACCAAAACCAGTGTGAAATTAAGGTTTTATATAGTGTGTCCACTCTAAATACATAAAACTTGTGAAGTATGAAGTAGTCTAAAAGAGCAGTTATCCTAACTTTGTTCTCCTATATAATTTATAAGCTCATATTTAATATCCACATCCAAGTATGCACAAATACTGTCCATATGAAAATTTAATTCCTGTGATCCATTTCTCTAGCAAAGAACCCATAGTGATTAGGAAACATATAAAGTAGCTACTTCAGTTTCTAAGAGAACTTCCTAATGAAGTTAACGAACATTTCCTGCATTACATTTTAAGACTGTAAGAACACTGATGAGACACTAAAACCATTGTCCTTATTTTTGCTAATCAAACTTTTGCTGACTTTCTTATGAGACTCTATAAATGCTTTCTCGTCAAGACATTCAAAAGAGTACGAGACCCACTGTTAAACACAACTACTAAAATACAAAGAAGTAATAAAAATCTCACTTAAAGTGATGAAGTTTTGAAAAATTCCCATAGATGTTGGAGTCCAGGATGATGAGACTGCATCTCGAATTGCTCTGGAGGGTCTGGGACCCTTGCAGAGAATCCTGCAGGATACAGTTTTTGATCTGTGTCCCTGGGAAGGGCTTCTAAAACTGATGGAAGCNTTGTTATTTGAAGACTGATAGTCACAGCTGAATGTATTAGCCATTTTAGTTTCATTTGTGCACTGCTTCTATTTATATTTCAGTAGGCTAATATTACCAAAATACTGTACTGCTGAGATACCACTGCTATGTGATTACTTCTGATACATATATATGTATATATAAAAACTTTGATACTGGAGTTGCAAAACCAATGTAATCTACAACTAGAACTTAATATATAACTACTAGTTATATATATTAACTAAGTAGTTAATATATAACTACTTATATAACTACAGCAGTTAGCAGGAAGGGCAAACTACACAGCTCAAAATGTTTCATGCTCACTACATATTTAAATAAAGCAGACTACTCTGCACTAATGAACAACCACATTACTATTAAAGTTTTCTTGGCAGCTATGTGAAACTTCAATAGTTCCATTCATTTCCAGGCCTGAACCAGCCCATATCTTGCACTTCACATCTTACTCTAAGATTTGTCAGCTAGAGAACTAAAATGTAAGTTCCTCCCAGGTTGCTTCCCACTTCCTTCCAATACCAATTTAAAGACCACTAGAGCAGAAAAAGCTCTAGCTTTCTAGCTCAAACAAGCACACAGGCCTAGAAGAGACTCTAAACCAAACCAATACAAACTTATTCTCAATAAAGCTACAATCCATGTGTTCTATGGAGTACAATGCAACAGACCTTCCAAACACCATCTTGTTTGATCTGAACAGCACATGATACAAACAGAGCCAAATTTCGACTTGAAGGACAGAAATAAAAAAGGTAAGCTAATATGGTAATTTTAAGAAGAAAGAAAGTTCAGCACTTTCTGAAGTGTATGAGATTTGAGACTCTTCGACCTACTACAAGACAACACACACACACAAAATTCTCTCTTTGATCTTCATTTCCCACTACCGTTGTGCTGGATGGGAAGCTATAAACCTTTCAAACAGGTTTATACAGGATTCTCCTGTATCTCTTAATTTTTGTGACAAATAGGGGGCCAGAATAATTGGGGAAAGGTGTGAGAGGGGGATAGGAGAGGAAATGGAAAACAACATATTTAAACTTTTCTGTCTGACTTGGTCAAACTAAGAAAGAGAGCAGATCCACCACCTGGAAAAACCTGTTCCTCTTTCTAGACAAGACTGCTTATTTTCCTAGACTACAAGATCCACTCATGGACTTGCTCCATAATTGCCTGATGTCCCAGTTATGGCAAGAAGCATGCACTTCTTCGTGTCTTCTAAAAAAGAACTTTTTAATCAATTTCTGTCACCTGCAAGTATGACTAATTAATTTTTTTTCATGGCTGTTTCACATGATTATCTCAGTTATATTGCTTTCTACAGTTAGAAGCTCTAGAGAGTTAACATGAAACATCACCCATGTATTACAGATGGAGATACTGGAACCAAGGCAAATCATCTAGCTGGGCAGTGGAACGCTAGTGGAAGTGTTGTGTCAGACAGCGAAAAAATGTTCCTCTATAGGTTTCCTTTTCAAATCTCCCAGATAAAACATTAACTCCTTGGAAATCATTCTTGTTTCACTATAAAAAAAAATATGTTTCTTTTGAAGGAACATTGTATTGCGGCACCAGATTTCAAGTAATTGTTCTAACTTTGCAAATGACAAGGTTTTCCTATAAAAACAACTCACATCCCATTTTATAGCATTCCCATTATAGCCACTGATTATTTAATCTAAGTTAGAGACTACGTAAACAAGCATAAGGACATTTTTTTAAGTGTGTCATAAAAGTCAATGTCTGTGACAAATATACAGTCAACAAGAGAACCATACAGTTCTATCTGGTAGATGTTTTCCTAAGTAACTCTTACGTAACTCTTTGCATTAAGTTAATGTAAATTCTTACATATGCTCTTCTTGTTCTTAGCTACTCTTACTACTAGAAAATATTTCCTACTACACTTAAAAAGAAGGGACACTTAGTAACCTAAATTCTTCACTTTTAGTTCAATGATTATTAACATCCAAATATGTAGCCTACCTTCAGTTTCTCCAGACTATATAAACTCGGTTCCTCTGCATTCTTCTCGTAATGTTTTTTTATTCACAAATGCAATCAGATTTTTCCTCCGGCATCCCTGTGCTTCTTATTTCCCCCTGCCCCTTTGATAATGTGCATTAGAAAGGCTAGCCTTTGGGAACCCTGATGCTACCTAAAAGTATTCCTTTGATAATGCTTGTAAACTCAGAAGACAAGCAGAAGACAGTATACAAAGTTCTATTGTGCAAACCATTAACACACAGCAACAGAAGTGTGGTCCAATTCAATGTAAAGACTTAATAAAATTAAGACTTTGCCAGACTGCTGCTGTACCGTTGGCTTAAAGACCAGTTCAGTTTAGACTGCCACATAACATAAATTTCAAAACAGAAAGGAAATTTGGAAGTGTGAGTTTCAATTTTTATGTCACAGGGATATACAGATATGTTGATATGCACACACATCTGTATCTATACATCTCCACTGCTGAATCCACAGTCTAGGAAGTACTGCAGACCTCTATGTTCTATTACATGAGCTACAAATCCCATAACTAGGTAACTACTGAAAATAGAAATCACTCACAACAATAAAAATTTTGAGAAAAAAATAAAGTCTTTATGATCAAGGTATTATTCTTCTTTACCCTAATGCTATTCTTAAATAGTTAATGCCATTATCAACTGATAATCACAAAAACTCAAGTGCGTAAAGTGCTTGAGAACAATTTTTCATTCATTTTGAATGGCAGCTGAAATTACCTATCACAAATTCTGTTGTTTTGTCTTTGTCTATGTTTTTAGTACTAAGAAGTGCCATTTTCACACACTAATCACATTATAAAACATTTACCTTTAGATGTGGTGATTTCCCAGGCTTCATCTCTGCCTGAAAGACAATTCCATTTATGAATTTGAGTAAAATTGCTTTTGAATTACACACATAATTTACTATTTGTCTTCAGTTACTTGAAAGAAAATTAAGACGTGCTAACAGCCAAACCTCCTAGAAGTTATAACTGCTTCAAGGATGAAACTGTGCATTTCATGTTCGTGCTCCTCCTATCAAGCTGAACACTTGTTTGAAACATCTGATAGACTTGAAAACATCTTATAATGAAGTTGAAGAATCAAATAGAAATGTTCTGGACTATGTACACAACACATAGTATATAATATACACAGTGCATAAAACTGAAGTTATGCTAGATTTACACTGTGCTTCTTAGCAGCTTCAAGGCTGCTCATACACTAGAAGTTAGCTTTAAGGAGACAATTGTGTTTAATGGCTGCTTCCTCATTTAAGAGCATAAAACAAAAAAGTTAAGCCTTAACACTCACAGCAATACTCTGAATTTCAACACAAGCAAACAAAACCAGATACTTCTCTGTGTTCTTAAGAAACCTAAAGATATCTGTTCGTTTCTACTGCACTTCCTTCTCCTACACTCTAACTGCTCCAGAGATAAGATTTGCACAAGCTTTACATTTACTCATACCTATTCAGAAGACTCCTGTAAGTAGAAACATTAAGTCCTCGACTGTAAAAAATTACTTTCAGAGGGGAACCGAAAGAAGAAAACCTTACAAGCTACAACCTACAAGACAGGAAAAGTACACTTTCTTAGTATTAAAATCCTACAGAGACACTCATTAGGGGGAAAAAAAAAAAAAAGAAAGAAAGGAAAAGCAACAGCAAAGCAGTGACTCTTAACAAAGGGAATACATGTCATACATTTAAGGGCTCTGGCTTTTAAAATCAACAAGCCACTTGTCCTGCTTATTTCAAATGGAATTTTCACAGCTCTGCATCAAGTTGTATATGTTCATAATTGAAAGCGTTTTCCTCTTAAGTCTTATTATACCTCCACTCACAACCGACAAGTCTCAATGAACCTTAAAGGCATGTCTTGAATTATGACGACATCATACCAAAAAAAGCCCAATAAAAAACAAAACAACAGGTATTCAAGGCTGGTTATATTAGAACCTTAGTTTTCTAGTGAGCATAGGCTCCTGAAACATATTATTTCCCAAACATGTTATTTCGGTTTTTGCCTAAAAGAAACACACGGTTCAGCCTTTTCAATACAGTCATTTGGCACATTAAGAACATTAAAGTTATTATTATCAGCTCCACCTGCTACAATCATCTCCATTTGCACGAATTGTTCCATATGGCAGCAGAGACAAGCGAAACATTAGAGCAAGACCTTGCTGCCAAAAGGCTAAAGATTTCCCGGGACTCCGCAGGAAGGCACCTGCCGGAACTTCGACCGGCGCTGTCAACACAGCAGCTCGTCGGGAGACACGTCCCGAAAGGCCGGCACAGGAGCCACTCACCGCCCGGGACAGCACCCCGTCCGCCAGCCGTTCCCAGGGAAGAACGGCGTTTAACCACGGAGAGACCCCAAACATCAGACTGAAAACCAAACCTGCCGGCCGCCCCCGCCCGCCCCGTGGCGGCCTTGTGGGGACGGGACCGGCCACCAACTCCCCCTCCCCAGCGCCCTCCCCGCGGNCGCAGACCCCGACGCGCAACTTCAGCCACAGCTCCTTCCTCCCGAGGCAGGAAGTAACCGCGGCGACGGTTCCGCTTCCAGGTCACCGCCCGGCCGTTTTCCCTTCTTTGCCTGCCTTCCTCCGCCCCGGGCTCCGCCAGCGCTTCCCCGCCCCGGCCGGGGGGAGGAGCGCGGACCGCGGTATCACCGAGCCGGTCCTCCTCTTCCGGGGCGGGGGGCTGCCGGTGTCACCCCAGCTCTGCAGGCACCCGCGGCTCCGCGTAAGTCTGCCCGGGGGTGGCCGTATCTCCATCGTCCCGGCTGTCTTCTCCCGCACGGAGTGGAAGGTGCCCCCCCCGGGAGGTGTCCGCTCCCCCCCGCCCCGTGACTATGGCAGCGCCGTGGCGGGGGGATGTGATGTGGGCCGTGTGGTCCCTCTCCGCGGGAGGAGCACCGGGAGAGGCGTCCGGCCCTTAGGATACCGCACCGTCCGGCGGCGGGAGCAGCCGGGCCGCAGAGGCCGAGAGCGGCTGTTGTCGGGGGCAACAGGGGTTGCGAGGGCTGCGTTCTCGGCTGTAAAAAGAATGGAAATCGGTCTCTCAGCAATGAAAGCTCCCGCCTGGGCAGCAACGGGAGGGGAGCGCGGTGCCTTCTCCTGCCTTGCAGTCCTCTGTCGAGGTGATGCCAGTGTTCTAGTGTCGCCGCCTCGCTGCCGAGTTTGACCCTTAGCTAAAGGCAGTGCTACCAGCTGGTGACCTTTAAGGAAAGCTAATGGTTAAATCTTAGAAAAAGGAGAAAATAGGTAAATGCTAATTAGAGATGGAGTTTTTTAGACAGAATAACGTGCTGGTGTTTTGTCTATAATTACATACTTTTTTTTGTTCTTAGTGAAAAGCAGACTGATGGCTTCTGCACCTGTTTCACAGCCTCCTCCTAAAAAAACGGTGGCCTCTCAAGTGCCTTTTGCAGATCTGTGTTCTACTCTGGAGCGAATACAGAAGTGTAAATCTCGTCCAGAGAAAACCAAGTATTTCAAGGATTTTCTGGATTCCTGGAGGAAGTTCCATGATGCACTTCACCAAAAAGAGAAAGACGTCACAGATTCTTTTTACCCAGCTATGCGGCTTATTTTGCCACAGTTGGAAAGAGAAAGGATGGCATATGGAATTAAAGAAACTATGCTTGCAAAACTGTATATTGAACTGCTTCATTTACCAAAAGATGGAAAAGACGCTGCAAAGCTTTTAAATTACAGAACACCTACAGGATCACGAGGAGATGCTGGAGATTTTGCAATGATTGCATACTTTGTGCTAAAACCTAGGAGCCCAAAACAAGGCAGACTCACAATAGAACAAGTCAATGAACACTTAGATGCCATAGCTAATAATAATGCTGCTAAAAACAAGGGTCAGTTAAAGAAAAGTCTTCTTCAGTTAATTACCCAGAGCACAGCACTGGAACAAAAATGGCTCATCCGGATGATTATAAAGGATCTAAAGCTTGGTGTTAGTCAACAAACTATATTTTCCATTTTTCATCCTGATGCTGCTGAATTACACAATGTCACAACTGATTTGGAAAAAGTTTGCAGACAACTGCATGATCCCTCTGTCTCACTTAGTGATGTTTCTATCATGTTGTTTTCTGCCTTTAAACCAATGCTTGCTGCCATTGCAGATGTCCAGCAAATTGAGAAACAAATGAATAACCAGATATTCTACATAGAAACTAAACTGGATGGCGAACGTATGCAGATGCACAAAGATGGGGATGTGTACAAATATTTTTCCCGAAACGGGTTTGACTATACTCAGCAGTTTGGGGCTTCACCCCTTGAAGGTTCATTAACACCATTTATTCATAATGTGTTTAAGAGCGATATACGAAATTGCATTCTCGATGGCGAAATGATGGCTTACAATCCTGAGACACAAACCTTTATGCAAAAAGGAAACAAATTTGACATAAAAAGAATGGTGGAGGATTCTGATCTGCAGACCTGCTTCTGTGTGTTCGATGTATTGATGGTTAACGATCGGAAGTTGGGGCATGAAGTACTAAGCAAAAGATATGAAATCTTAGGTAGCGTATTTACCCCAGTAAAGGGGAGGATACATGTTGTACATAAGAAAAGTGCCAGAACAAGAAAAGAAGTAATTGATGCTTTAAATGAAGCAATAGATAGCAGAGAGGAAGGGATTATGGTGAAAGATCCCCTGTCCACCTACAAGCCTGACAAACGTGGGGAAGGCTGGTTAAAAATCAAGCCAGAATATGTCAATGGACTGATGGATGAACTAGACCTTTTAATTGTTGGTGGTTACTGGGGGAAAGGGTCACGTGGTGGAATGATGTCTCATTTTTTATGTGCTGTTGCAGAGACACCCCCTCCAAATGAAAAACCAACTGTTTTCCACTCAATTTGTCGTGTTGGCTCTGGCTATACTATGAAGGAGTTGTATGATCTAGGCTTGAAACTGGCTAAACACTGGAAGCCCTACCATAGGAAGGACCCTCCCTATAATATTTTGTGTGGAACCGAAAAACCTGAAATGTACATTGAACCTTGCAACTCTGTCATAGTTCAGATCAAGGCAGCCGAGATTGTTGACAGTGATATGTACAAAACTGACTGTACTTTGAGATTCCCCAGAATTGAGAAGATAAGAGAGGACAAGGAATGGTATGATTGCATGACTTCAGACATGTTAGAAGATCTCAGAAGTAAAGCAGAAGGGAAGCTGGCATCTAAGCACCTTCATATAGATGAGTATGATGAGCCACATGAGAAAAAAAGGAAAACTGTTTCAAAGGTGAGGAAGATAATTGGAATAGCTGAGCAATTTAAAGCTCCTGATCTTTCTAGTGTAAACAAGGTTTCAAATGTATTTGAAGATGTTGAGTTTTGTGTTATGACAGGAACAGGAAAATACACAAAGTCTGAGCTGGAAAGCAGAATAGCTGAATGTGGTGGCAGTGTGGTACAGAACCCGGGGCCGGAGACTTACTGTGTCATTGTAGGAGCTGAGAATGTCAGAGTGAAAAACATCATTGCTTCCAACAAATATGATGTGGTGCGGGCAGAGTGGCTTCTTCAGTGTTTTCAAACGAAAATGCTGGTGCCTTGGCAACCAGCCTTTATGATTCACATGTCTCCTGACACAAGAGAACATTTTGCTCGTGAGTATGATTGTTATGGAGACAGCTACACAGCAAACATAGATGTTGCACAGCTTAAGGAAGTGTTCTCAAGAATTAAAGACAGTAAGGCAATGCCTTTGGACGTAATTGCAGAGTTAGAAGAACGTTACTCATGGAACAATTGCCAGCTTAGTATATTCAGAGGAAACACTATTTATGTGGACTGTTACACTGTTGTCAATGAGCCAAAAAGCAAAATCTCTGGAACAACACTATCAGTTAGAGCTTTGGAGCTCCGTTTTTATGGTGCAAAAGTAGTCACTCACCTTGAAGAGGGTGTCTCTCATGTTGTTATAGGAGAAGATCATTCCCGGGTTAAAGAGATAAAAGCACTCAGGAGAACATTTGGGAAAAAATTTAAAATTGTATCTGAGCTGTGGGTAACAGAGTCAGTGGAGGAAGGAGTCGCAAAGAATGAAAATCAGTACTTGGTTTAAAGTAGTTTTTAAGATTGGAGCAAAGGTATTTTTGTTGGAGTGACTGGACTCGGATTTTATGAGGTTTTCTTAAATTTTTTGTGTGTTTTCGTGTCTACTTAAAGCTGACTCTGGATAAAGAATAACATTGTATTGCTGAAATTAGAGGAAGGCTTTTAATTATACTGTTGCAAGAGAATGCTAAACTATGCTGGAAGAATAAGAACCACCACAAGATAAATAATGTAAGCCTTTTAATTCACAAACAGGTCTCAGGAGAGATCTAATATTTTACATAAATAAAATATGTTTGAAACTGGCTAGTTTGTCCTAGCTGTTAATAATGCTTGCCTCCATTTTTCAAAATGGAGACAAAAATTTACTATTTTATGGAGATTCTACTATTTATCTAATGTTTATTTATCAATTTGTAGTCACATTCATGATTTTGTGGATGTGTTTTGTGTGTATTTCATATTCTACAGAATTCAGTAATTTATGAACTTCGTCTATACTATTTTTATATGTTTACATTGATTTTACTATTGAGCACTGCACAGCCTCAGAAGCACTTTGATTTTAGGATACTGCATAGATCCCATGTTTCTTTGTTTAAGTAACCTTTGTAAAATAGAACCTAAGCTTTTGATTGAGGTGTTAATGAATTAATAATGACCTATATATGTATTAAATACAAATCAATTACTTAAAAACTGTAATCATCCACCTCATTACAGTTAAACTGTGAAGTGCATCAGGACTAGGCTTTTACAATTAACTATCAATTTACCTTTCAAAAATTGCTTCTCGAGCTGTTTTAGTAAGGTAGGATTAATTTCCAAATATCCGGTTCAATGTATATTTTTTCAATTGCTAAATAAAATCTATTTTTAAAGTCTGCCTGGTATTTATTTTTAGTAAGCAATAACTGTTGAAAAACACAAAGCTTAGTTTCTGAATTTACCGTTAGATAATTCACGCATTCACTTTGAGGGCAGAAAAGTTGAGGCCTCAGATGTTATGTCAGTACTGGTATCAAACAGAACAGCCATTGGGCAGATCACACAGAACCACTTTTTAGCTGACCTGTTTCTTCAGTGCTTTTTGTGGTCGTGTTCATACAAAAGTTACTGTAAAAAGAATTGGGAAATGTTTAATAGGTAACTAATTGGAAGGAAGTTTATTGTTATTTCTTATTGTTAGTGTATTAGGAGCTCCCTTCTTATTTGGAATATCCTAAATAGGTAAATAATAGGTAAATAATCCTAAATAATGGCGGGGGGTGGCGAGCCTGTCACCAGGCCTGCTTTGCTCATCTTCTTGGGTGGAGCTGGTATGGTGTGACTGTGCCACTTGTTGGGGAGGAGACTGCCTGTCTTCTTGTTTCCCCAGCATGCTTTCCCTCATGGAGCAGCCCACTTTCATCCCTTGACACAATAAGGAATTGAATGAATGAAGGCAAGTCATCTTCCTTGCTTCTTTCTATTATGCTAATCCCGACCCCTCACAGAACTACCTTTCTTCATCCCCCTGATATTCGTCTGGTATTTGGTTTGGATGTGAGCTTCTTTCCAGGACAGAATTAAAAAAATTGTGGAAAGCTTATAATTATTTTACTGCAGTACATCTGTTTGGTGAAACACTTAAAATCTATGTGGTCCCTGTTGCTCAATTTCCAGGTACTCTTTCCTGAAAGAGTATCATCTGTATGTTTTGAAAGAGTCTGTATTAAGAAGGTCCATTTATTCAGGTGAAATCAGTAAAAATCTCTCAGGTATAGTAAATAACACATAAGGCATATTATTCTGTTTATGGCACCTCAATTTAATGATCTGATGAGAGATTTTAAAAAGCCCTGTAGTTTGCTAGTGGGGGGTTTATAATCAGTTTCAATCTTTCTGTTAAAAAACCCAAATGAGTCATTTAATCTTTCCAATCCATATGTAATTGCAGTTTGAATTCTTTCAAAAGAGGGACTTGAAGTTATACCATGAAAAGGATTGAGGGATGTTTGTTCAAAGGTGACTAGGGAAATGCCTTTTAACATAGTTCAACTGAGCATAAAGTATCTCCAGCTGGTAACAGCTGTTGTACCACAAAACAGTAGATGGGCCTGTAAAATTTTTTTTATATTTATATTTTTTTTGCTGTGAAGAGATAGGAATCAGAGAACACTCTGTAAGTTTGACGACTTATACAAACCTAACAGTGAAGGTGGAGCTTATAATTAAAATGTTTCTCCACATTGCTTTCTAGAAGTAAGGAAATTAAAAGACATCCACATAAAAATTATTTTCTTTTAGAAAAAAATATACTTAGCATTATATTTGGATGTTTTTGACAGATGTAGCTTTTCTTTGTAATTTTAAGGAGGATATTTTGAAAGAACATCCATCTGATTGCCCAGTCTTGATCCAGGGGTGCTTATGATGGTAGATTTTACAAAGATTAACCCTACTTTATGGATCCAAGAAGGTGGTAGGATTTCTCCACATTCTTGCACATGAAAGCTTCCTCCTGCAGTTAATATGCTACAGCCTGCCATCCCTCAGCAGGCTTTGCTATGGCAGCAACCAGAAGCAGTATGTTCTTTGAAATTCATATTTTCAGCCTCTGTATCTTACACCTGCATTTAATGAACTAACCATCTGGTCAAAGACAGGTGGATATGGGTGTGTGTCTGTGCATAAATATGTGCATAGATACATGTATTCAAGTAAAAGGCAGCAGTAGATGTGTAACATTAGCTAATCTCAGTTTCGTTTTTGTGGTTGCTGTTCTCCTTCTTGGTCTTTCACAGCTTCTCTCTAGACTTGGCTTCTTTTGATGAGTGCATTGTAGACTTTAAATGCCAGACTCATGTGCCGCCAAACAGGAATGATTTTATTCACCCACCTTAAAACTAGTTTGTGTACCTCTGTTGTGCTTCAGTCAGTCCTATAAACATGTTCACATATGATTATATCAAACGTAGTTACATATATCTTGACTTTGTTTGGGTGAGGTTTTTTGTTGGTTTGGGTTTTAGTTATTTTTTATTTTATTTTACTTAAAATCTCTGAGTGCTATTGCAGTAATAAGACATTAAAGATTATTCAAGGGAAAAATAAATATGAAGATGACAAGTATCACATTGTTCAGATCTCTGAACATGGTTGTATGAACAGAAGAAATAAACAGGATAGCCAGTTTTGTTGATTACATCTAAGCTGTAACTGAAACACAGCAGGTGCTGTGAGTACACTGCCTGTTCGGTGCTATAACAGGAACCAAGGCAGAGCAGTGAGATCACATGCATTAAAAACATTGACAAAGTTATTAAATAAAAGACAGGAGAAGAAAAACATAATTTTAGTCCTTTTTTTTAACCCCTCTGAATTATGTGGTAACTAGAATAATTTTTTTCTATATTGATAAATTCTTATGCTTGAAGAACGGCTGTAAAAACACACCAACTGCTGTATGCAGATCTCAACAGATTCCTGGCAGACACTCAGTAAATGGCATCTGAGTTGCAGTACAAGTAATATTTAGATTTTTAAGACCGAAATAATTAACTTTTTTTACATGACTGGGGGATATAAAGGAACATTTTACCACTAGGAAGGGACCAGGGTCTTAATAAGTAGTAGGACAGGAAAAATACTCTGCTCTAGATGTTTTGGATGACCTGCCTTACTGACCTGTATTTTTTTTGGCAGACACAGACAATTCTACCTTTCCAAAATCCTGCTTGCGTTGTCTCTCATAGTGCATTATCTTTAGTGTAAAATTTTAGAATTACATGGTGTTTGTCTCTCAACACTTCGTGCTGAGTCGTCATTGTTTATGAGTACTGGTCTGACTTACACAATTCTGTGGTTATTTTGGAGTGCTGAATCCTTGGCCCATGTTTTGGCTGCTGCCCAGGGATGGACTGTGGCTTGGTCATGACCTCGCTCTGGACTTCTGCAACTGCATGAGTGTCTGTCCAGCATGTGAGTGAGCTCCAGAAATACAGATATATATGAAGAGAGGAAGATATTTATGTAGTACTTACGATGGCTCACTTCTGCCCTCACTTCTTTTTGTTTCTTCATCTTTACCAATGCTGAGGAATATTTTAGAGATCCCAGAATGAGATGGGAAGGACAGACAGCAAGAATTTGTGACAGTGTTGCAGGATTGGTACCTAGAGACTGCCCCAGCGTAACCAAACATGCCTCTAAAGTGTAACTGTGCCTTACATACAGAATCTTCACCCCCATCCAGAAAACAGACTGTGGAAGTTTTACTTGATCAGCAAAAATGAGAAGTTCTCAGGACTAGGCACAGACTGTATGACTATTTCTTGCATTTTGCTGCCTATACTAAACTGAATAAGTGGTTCTCAGTTATAGCTCTTTAAACTATGTTGTCAGCCACATCTCATATATATAGCAAAAGTTCTCATTTCATAAAACAAGCTGATAATGTAAAAGCTGCACCCTTAGCCCTGGCCAGGCACTTCTAGATGGTGCTTCCTCACTGCTTGGGAAAATGCTGTTTGGTCTGAACCAAGACGAGCAAGGTAGTGGCAGACCTGTGCCATGGAGCTGTCTAGTCAGAATGAAGAATTGAGCCAAGGTTAAACATCTGACATGGAGAAGAACCGTGTGACCATGGAAAAATCCATGTCATGCCCTGAGTTATATTCAGGAGCAGAGAGGAAACATGGGGAGATAGCTGAGTTTTGTGGTCCCTGCACGTGGGCAGAACTCTGCTGTGGGAATTTGAGCTCGTGGGAAGACTTGTAAGTGTCCATGATTGCCCATGCAGTTATAGGTAATGTCAAAACAGAATGAGTGCACAGAGGCCAAGAAAAAAACCCATAGCTGCCTCTTACACAAACTGAGGAGAGATTAACAATGCTATGTTGACATAACCAAAATTTTCTGTGTAGAAAAATATCCAGCAAGGGCAGTGGCAGGATTTTGCTGCTGTTCACTTAAACCTTCATCCACAATTATCTGCCCTTTAGCTAAATTCCAGAATTCCCACAGGGAATTTTAATATTAATTTATTATCTCACAAAGGTTTTAGCAATCAGACAATACACAAATCACAAATTATCTTTTGCAATTATATTAAAAGATAGCAAGTATTAAAATAAAGATTAAAATAATTTAGCAGCATTCATACAATAAGAGTTCCCCAAAGATCAGCAGAAAGAATGGAACACTGGCAGGAAATAGTTAGGCAGGTGGCCAGCATAAATAGTTTGGCTCCAAGCAGGTACAATCTTTACATTGCATGGTCAGCCTAACCTCTCCCTCCACACATTTACTCTCCTCCCTACCCCCTATTATCCTCTATTTACTCCTTTTAGGTGGGGTTACACCCTGCAGAATCCTGTGCTACGTCTGGTTTTAAATGCTGTTGAAAGACAGAAACAGGCTGTTTCAATTAATATGTTTATCAGGATGACTCGGAAGTTAGTTAAATGCCAAAAGAAAGTAGTTCACACAACAGCATTAAGTAGTATGTGCTGAAAATGGTGTGAAATAATTTCTGTGTACAAGGATAACAGACTGGATTGGCTGTGTTACATCCGTGAATGTACTACGAGCAGGTTCAAGATGATCTCAAGGAAAAAATAATTTCTGCCAACATATCCTTCTATCTTAAATATTGACCCACCAATATTATGGGCATATATCTTCAAAGCAGAACTGGTTAGGTTTGCTAAACAGCCTCAGGAGATCTGCAGGAAGAAATCAGGTCTGCCTGTTTCCCATTACTCCTACAAAAACTTTTGTCACTTCCATGGTATTAAGCAGTTCACTGATTTGGGTGTCCAGCCTGTTTACTGCAGCTGTAAACTTAGTGCTCTGTGAAGACACTCTAAGATGAAGTGGGTCCTCTTCCTCAGACTTCTTCCTTGTAAAATGGTCTACATATACCCCAGAAAGCCAGTGGTAGAAACCCTGTTTTTATGTGTCTCAAAGGAGTCCATAAAAGTGAAATTTGATTCCCTTTGGCTCTTCACACCTCTTTCTCCACGACTTTCATAATCGTACATGGATCTGTGTTTTGGGAGAACAGTTAATAGGGCTCACATCCTTCTATATATATCACCTACTTTATTTACAGTCTGTGATTTGAGTGTTTCCCAGGAATGGGAGGACCACGATAATGTTGTATTGTACTGCACCCAAAACATCCTACTTGCTTGGGTAGGTTCTCTGACTAATGGACTATTATACCAAAAGGGGCCTTTAGAAACCTCATAAACTGTGTGAAACACTTTTAAGGACAAAGAAAAATCTCATTAACTAAAGGAAATTTGCTGCTTTTTTTTATCTCCTCACAATTTAGATATCTAAGGCAAGAGTGGCACAGAGCTTGAATTCTTCCTAAAGTGAGGTGAACATAAACTAATCTTTGAAAAGGACTGGTAAACATCCTGTCCTTGTTTAAAAGGGACAGTTGAAGTGAATTAAGATTAATTCAATATCAAATTTTTGAGACTCGTCTAAGAATAGAGAAAACTTTTATTAAAACAGAGAACAAAAATATATGTTAAAAACACCCTTATGTTAAGAGACACCCTTATCAAACAATATGAAACCCTGAAAATTAAACTAAGTATCCAAGGGTAGGCAGGGAGGGAAAAAAACAAAAGGATTGGGTGATCCTCTTGGCCAAACCAGAAGTGTGTGATGCAGGGAAGGAATCCGAGTAGCAGCATCCACCCTCTCAGCAGCTTCTCACGGCCAAAAGAAGGGATGAAGTCTGGGCTTCACTGCTTTATATATCTTTTTGTCCTGGCCCAGAATTCTTCACATCTCACGCCTGCGTGTATGCATTTTTCCGATGCTTCTCCCACCCATGGAGGGTGTAGCCTTGTGTCCTGGTTGGTCTATCTTCTCCCTGCCTACTTCCGATCCCGAACCCGCAGGAAGCTCCCGGGCCTCCTTTCCATGTGCTATGGAAATGGCGGCTGCTCCCTCTCAGCCTGGACACCCCGTGCCACCACCCTTCCACCAACACAGCAGCCCGGGAAAATGTGGCCGCGGGCACAGCACTCCTGAGTGCTGAGGGGGGTGGCGAGCAAGCCGCTGGGTGCGAGGGACAGCAAACACAGGTGGTGGCCAGCACCGGCTGGCGCCTGTGAATGGCAGCCAGCGCTGGCGGCCGCGAATGGCAGCCGTGCCACGACTGGTGCCTGGCTGCCGCAGGTGGCGGTGGTGACACCGCAAGTGGCACTAAGCTGCACACCATGGGGCACCCGGCATTTCCCGGCACCAGGCAGCCACAGGGACAGGAGCTCAGCACCATGGAGGAGCACCATAGGGTGGAGACACACCTTCACTGCCCCGCTGTGCATCGCCCTGCTTGTAAACAAAAGGGAAAAAGTTTTCCATACAATAAAACCATAACACATCCAAATTTTAAAATGGCTTTGTAACCTGGATTCATGAATGACATATTCATCATTGGAACTTTCAATCCCTGCTCTCAAAGATGTTTATTTGTTTGACATCATAAAGTCTTTATATAAAAGAAGAAATCATTATAGGAACTGATA
>WEIV01015735.1:0-49490 GCA_013390005.1 Calyptomena viridis
GACCGAGCCCTGCAGAGCTCGGCCCGGCCAAGCTCGGCCCAGCCCGGGGTGGGCGAAGCGCGGCTTAAACCACTGGGAGCGCCCGCATCCCGTCACCCCCGGTGGTGGCTGCAGGGGGCCAGTCAAGGGGAGACGTCGGGAGAGGGATATAAAGTCGTAGAATCGTGGAATTACTTAGGTTGGAAAGGACTTCCAAGGTCATCCAGTCCAACCTGTGCCCGATCCCCACCTTGGCACCCAGAGCAGAGCACTGAGTGCCACGTCCAGTCATTTCTTGAACTTCTACAGGGATGGGGACTCCACCATGTCCTTGGGCAGCCCCTTCCAACGCTTGGCAAGTCTTTCCGTGAAAAAATTCCTCCTGATTTTCGCCCGGGACAGCTTGAGGCTCTGTCCTCTTGTCCTGTCACTAGTTGCCTGGGAGAAGAGATTGACATCCCCTGCCCCCGGCTTCATCCTCCTGTCAGGGAGTTGTAGAGGGCAAGAAGGTCCCTCCTGAGCCGCCTTTTCTCCAGGCTGAGCCCACTCATCTCCTTATCTCCCTCAGCTGCTCCACATAGGACTTAGAAGTCACCACAAGGTGTTTGGGATGGAAAGGAATCTCTGGAGGTGACCTGGCTCAGGCCCTTGCTGAAGCACGGCTACCCAGAGTCAGTTGCCCAGGACTGTGTCCAGATAAGTTTTGAAGATCTAAAAAGATGGAGATCACATGGATGGAGTTCTCCCTTGAGGATGGATAGTCTATGTTCAAAGTAAAAAAGAAAGGACCAGGGGCCACGGGCACCCACTGAAGCACAGGAGCTTCCTACACACTTTTTACTGTGAGCCAAGCACTGGCACAGGTTGCCCAGGAAAACGATGGATGGAGTCTCCATCCTTGAAGATATTCAAAGTCCATCCAGACATGGACCTGGGCAACCAGCTCTGAGTGGCCCTGCATGAGTAAGGGGGATGGACCAGATGACTCCCATGGAGTGGGGAGAACCTGTAATTTTACTGCTGTGGACAGGCAAGTGTGGAGGAGCAGATGATTTTCCCAGAGATTTTCAGGCTAGAGGCAGTACTGCCTTGAGCCACCTGCCAGCACCAAAACCTTTGAACCACAGAAAAGAGTCAGTTGCACCCGAATGGCCTTTCTGGAGTGGTCTCTGGGCCCCTGAACTATGCCTGGGAAATGTCTGGGAGAGGCTGACACAGCCTGGACTGAGCTGTGCCAGAAACACAACGATGAGTTTAGCTGTAAAGTCACCATGATCCCAGGAGCAGGTTAATTTATGAGTACAGAGTACCTGTTTCCCCTCTCCAGTCTCTGCCTCAGCTGGTTTATGTGGGTTTTGCTGCTCCAGCCTGTCAGAACTGCTGTTTTTTTCACGGGTTTATGAGGGAAACACAAGGACTGTTTGTTCTGCAAGGAGAGGATCCATGGAGAAGCAGCCCAGGAACGCAACTTTCCGGCTCTGATAAGATCACTCCAAGCCTGGGTGAAAGTTCTGCACATCTCAGAACACATCTCCCAGCATGTGGGAGAGCCAGTGCCAAAGTGAGGAGGGAAGACCTCCAGGGTGAAGAAGGTGGGCAGGGGACCTCTATTTTTCCAGGTCATCTCACTCAGAGATGTGGCTGGGGTATGATCAGCAGGTCCCTACCCCCCCAGTGACATCTTGCCTTCATATTCCACCCCTTTAAGGCATCTTCCCTGAAAGACCCATAATACTGCATTGACATCCTCCTCCATTCCTAAACTTGGGAGGTGATTTTCCTGCTCTACTTCATTCTGGCAAGACTCCACCTGCTGAACTGTGTCCAACTCTGGGACCCCCAACATAAGAAGGACATGGAGCTGCTGGAGCAAGACCAGAGGAGGCCATGGAGCACCTCTGCTCTGGAGATAGGCTGAGAGATCTGGGGGTGCTCAATCTGGAGAAGAGAAGGCTCCAGGGAGACCTTGGAGTCCCTTCCAGTGCCTAAAGAGGCTCCAAGAGAGCTGGAGAGGAACTTTTCAGGGGTCTCCAGTGACAGAACAAGGGGGAATGGCCTTAAGCTGAAGGAAGGCGGGTTTATATTAGATATTAGGAAGAAATTCTTCCCTGTGAGGGTGGTGAGGCCCTGGCACAGGTTGCCCAGAGAAGCTGTGAATGCTCCATCCCTGGAAGTGTCCAAGGCCAGGTTGAATGAGGCTTGGAGCAACCTGGGATAGTGGAAGGTGTCCCTGCCCATGACAAGGGGGTTGAAACACCTTGTTTTGCACCCCAAGCTTGGTGGATGCTGCACAGGGAGATCTTAGAACACTGGCTCCCAGGTGACTGGTTCCTGCCAGACCACACTCTGTACTTCATCTCAGACCTACCCTGCTGTGCTGCAGTCCCTGTTACTCCCTTTGGTTTACATTTTAAGCCCTGAAATGAATCACCCACTTCCCTTCAAGTCAAAACCCAGGTGTGGTTGTGTTTGCCCAGGAGATTACTCACAGAGTTAAGACCAGGTTGTACCAGGCTGGGCTCTCCCTACCCTTTACCATCTGATAGGATTCAAGCATGCTTTGTGCCCTCAGACACGTTCTGAATACTGAAATTCCCCACCCAAATATGCATCATAGAATGGTTAGGGTTGGAAGGGACCTTGAAGGGACCTTTAAAGGTGTTTTGGGCTTGTGTGTACAGGTTTTGATGGGGAGGGGCTGCAGGGGTGGCTTCTGTGAGAAGCTGCCAGAAGCTTCTCCTGTTCAGACAGACCCAATGCCTGCTGGCTCCAAGATGGACCCACTGCTGGCCAAAGCTGAGCCCATCAGGGACCATCCTCCTCTGGACTCATTCCAACAGCTCTATATCCTTCTGGTATTCAGTGCCCCAGAGCTGGAGAACCCTCTCTGTCAGCCTGCTGGCCCATGGACCCTCCCTGTCATGACACACAAACTCTACAAAAAGGTTGTCCTGATTTTTTTGGTTGCTTTGAATTATCACCCCAAAAGAGAGGCTTGTTTTTTGTGGATCAGGGTCTCCTTTCACCAAGATGCTTCCAAACACACTGTGCTGCTCAGGAGTGACAGAACAGCTTTGCACCAGAAACAACTGAGATATTCCAAACAGCAGATGGGATCCAGAAAGTAGGATGAGTTACCTTTTCCCTCTATGTGCTTATAATACGGAATATGGAAATGTTCTTATCATAGTTGGGTAAAAGAGAATTTTTCTGCCCCATCTATTCCCATATGGAACTCCTTCCCACTGGACAAGAACTGATGCTTATGGTTTGGCAAGTTTTAGAAAATATTGTGCAGATTAGGAACACTAAGGTTTTCTTTAACTAATAACTCAGAAAAAACTCCCAGCCTTAAAACCCTGGGTTACCAAGTTCAGCTCCTGCAATCGCAGGGGAGCCCTTGACAGAGTTAATTTTGCCACCATCAGCTGCTCCCCTGTGTTGCACAAGGGTTATGTAGCAATTTGAGGTTAGGACTTTCCTGCCTCCTCGTGTTTTGTACGGAGCAGGGAGCCCGTCGTGACAGTCCCATGATGATTGCTAATGCACCTCACAAAATTGCTGCAGCTTCCCATCTTCCTATCAGGACAGAGGATGGACTGACAGCAGCCCTGGGGAGAAGGACTTTGGGTGCTGGTGGGTGAGAGGCTGGACATGCCCCGGCCATGGGCACTCCCAGCCCAGAAACCCCCCTGTCCTGGGCTCATCCCACAGCGTGGGCAGCAGGGGAGGGNAGGGGATTTTGGAGAAGGGTCCGGAGGGACAAGACAAGGGGGAATGGCTTCCCACTGCCAGAGGGCAGGGTTAGATGGAGTATTGGGAAGATGTTCTTGACTGTGAGGGTGCTGAGGCCATTGCACAGGTTTCCCAGAGAAGCTGTGGCTGCTCCATCCATGGAATTGTCCAAGACCAGGTTGGATGGGGTTTGGAGCAACCTGGAATAGTGGAAGGTGTCTCTGCTCATGTGGCAGAGGGGTGGAACAAGGTGGTCTTTAAGGTCCCCTCCAACACAAACCATTCCATGAATCTCTAATTCCAAAGCTGGACATCACTTGCTGAAGTGACCAGTGGATCCTGCCCCATGACTGAAAGCAGATCCCAGAGATCCTGAGGTAAAGGTGATGATGTTTTACACACAGATGGGTGGTTTCCAGGCTTAGGGGTGGAGACAATGAGGGAATAGGAAAAAAAAAAAAGGGAACCAGCTGTCACTGCCTTTAGTAACAGTCAGAACTCATGAGAGCAGATGAGCAGACAGAAATAGCAACACCAAACCTCAGGCAATCTGTGTCTGGGCCCTTTGCACTTCCCTGGAAATGTGGTTGGGTTGCCCCATTCCACAGCCACGCTCTCCAGAGCTTTGTTGATTCAGCCACTCCTCTGGTTTCATTTGGAATTCAGTTTTCCTTGTGCCTGGAGGCACGGCCTGTGTGGGTTTGTCTTGTTTTTTTGTTAATTACTGAATTTTCCTTCTGCACAGCAGGAAAAGAGGATGAATCTCCACGGGATCTGGAGTAGCTGTGCATCAGAAGCAGGACCACAACAAGATTTTACATTCCCATCGCTGTGCTGAGTCCACCCCACTGGCATCTGGGAGGAAAAACAGATCCATATGCACTGGGCTCCTGCTCTGGGAAGCAAGAAGGTGGCTACAATCCATGCAAACACACTGAAGGTCAGAGCTTTAACTTCTTACACACTTTGCTGTGCTCTCCTGGTGAGATCCCAGCTGTGCCTTTAAGCAAAGAAATTCCATTCATACACATTGATAGTAATTTGCCATATTTTTCTCCTCCCCAACTAGGATAAAAACCAAGAGCTAGAACTGTTTAAAGATTTACCAGAGTGCATGGGAATGGCAAATTGAAAAAGTGATGTAAAAAATGCCTGAGTTGGTGCAGATGCAATGGGGTGAAATTCCCCAGCCTATGTTAGGGAAAAGGTCAGGATAGAGGATTAAGAAGGACTCCTTCAGCATGAAATTATATACCTTCTACATGTGTGGCAGTGATGAGAGTCAGGACAACGCTCTGCTGGCAAGAGTGAATTCCCTGGTTGGGGTTCAGCTGCTGCAACTGCAGCTGCAAGAGAGCCCAGTAGGGATAAATCCCTTTAATCCCTTTGAAAACTTAAAATTTACCCTGATAAAAACATCCCATGGGTGGTCTCGCTCATTTTCAATTATAAAAAGTGGGGGGGTTTAATTCAAAACATTTCATTCTGTGTTATTATCCTTCTGTTTTATTATAAATACATTTGAAACCTCAATTGCAATGTATTGCTTGATGATAAGGTGACACTCCCTGGAATTTGGGATGCTCTCTCTGTCTTTTTGGAGCTGTGAATGAGCCACAAGTGTTTCCTCTGCCCTTCACGGGTGAGACAAGGTTGCTCAGCATATAGGAAAGTGAATAGATGGCAACTTGGTAATTGAGCTGTGGCTTGAAAATTGACATTTAGTTGAACTAAGAGGAAAATCAAAAGCAAACCAACAAACAAAAACCCTTAACAAAACCAAAAACCCTCAACAAAACCAAAAACCCCAGAATCTTGGAAGGATCACAGGATATCCACGAAAGGATCTCAGAAACCAAGTGTACAGGGGGATGCTGGCACACAGAGATGTGAGAAAAGGAGAAATGCATCCTGAGAGCTGTTGGAGTGTTCTGACCAGCACTCCTCCTGTGCATTTCACCCATGGATTCATCCTGGATCCACCCCTGATCCTTCTACTTCTCTTGGAGCCCTGCAGCCCTGGCCCTCTGTGGATTTAAGTGCCTAATTCCTGTTTTTTTTTCCAGTGGATAGGAAGTGCTAAAAGTCTCTGTGAACTTGTGCTGCCCTCTCCACTCTGTAACCACCGGGATGTGGCAGAGAAGTGAACCCAGGGAGACCTTGGACACCCTCCTGGGAGTTCCAAAAGGCAGGGAAGGCATCTGCCTTGCCTTTGTCATCCCAGCCTTCTCCACCTCTCTTGATCCCTCTGTCCTCCTTGGCCTGACCTGCTCCAATGAATTATTCAGGCACGCAGCAGTTGCTATAGGGCGCTGTCCTGAATAACAACAGTGGTTATTTTTATCCCTAACTCTTGTTACCTTGCAGCCAGGAGCCACGGGGCCCTGCCAGCTCCCAGCAGGAGGAAAACCACATCAATCCACATCTCAATGGGCTGGGATTCCTTTGGACCACCTAAATATAGGTGGGATCTTGTGCAATATATATACATGTCTGAATCTCACCCTGGTACTGCTCTGTGCTGTGCTCACAGGGTGCTTTGCATCTGTGTTTTATTTTTTTCATTCATATTTTATCTGCAGTGGAGCACACAAGCTGTGTCCATTGCTGGATTTATTAGTCTGTCTGCTGCAGAGAGGGAAAAACCATCTCAGAGGTGAAACCTCACATCAGGTTCTGACAATATATAAAGGATAAATCATATCTTTGGGGACTTACACAGACTGATTCCTCCAGCCAGTTTGTATCTTCATGGCTGATGTGTCTACTTAAATATCTTTATATTATCTTTACTTCTATTTATATACATATATATGTATGTGTATGTGTGGCAGGGGCACACCAAAGATTTTATCTGTTCACTGTTCTTTGTGCTTCCTCCACTCAAAAAAACAAGAAATATCCATAAATTCAGGGGGAAAGGGTGGATTTGAGGAGCATCTGAAGGGAAATGGGTGCTGCTGAATGTGTAGAGGTAGGGAGGGTATTCTGGCTGCAGGGAGCATCTCTGGAGCTATCAGGGCAACTTGGGAAATTAAAGGGAAAAAAAAAAGAAGGAAAATGAAAAGTGAAAGGAAAAGAAAGGGAGAGGAAAAAGGGAAAGGAAGAGATAAAGGAAAGTGAAAAAGAGAAAGATAAAGGAGAAAAGGGAAAAAAAAGAAAAAAGGAAAAAAGAGAGAAAGAGAAGAAAAAGAAGAAAAGAAAACACCAAAAGAGCAAAAGCTCCTTCATTCCTGCCAATCTGCCAAACTTAATATTCCATCAAATTATTCCAGAGAAGAGCCCAAAGGCCTAAAAAGGAAACTCAACTTTTATTTTGATGCAGAACAATGTGAAAAAAATCTCACAGAAGTGGGACAAATACCCAGGACTTGGCCTACAGGAATCCTAAACCTGCCACAGTGTTCCCAGCAACATTTCCAGTGATTGATGTGATCCAGGCACAGAAGCGGAAAATGGGAAACAGGGCAGAGGTTGTTTCCTGCTCCTCTTCCGAAACAAAAATCACAGCTGCTCCCTCTGGAGAGGTCAGGCACTGTGAATGTTGTGCCCTCAGCATTTGCACAGCACAGCAGACCCCGGGTGAATATTTATTTCCAATATTTCCCTGGGTAAACTGCCCTTAACTGTAATATCCAGGGGACACGGCCAAGTCTGGGTGCCTGCTATGCCTTGGTGATCAAAATATTTTTGTCAAGCCTTTTAGTCTTTTCCTATTTTTAAACAGAGTTTAGATAAAGAATTTTTAAGGGACACCAAAGTGTTTTTTTTAAGGGGGAGCAGTTGTTTTCCCTGTACACAGCAGCACCACTGTCTCCACTTTGCCTTTGATTCCTGCCTACGAAAACATCTCAGAAGACTTAAAGGAGGCTTGGAAAAAAAGAGGGAGAGGGACTTATACATAAGCAGATAATGATAGGACAAGGGCCAACGGCTTCACACTGACAGAGGGCAGGTTTAAATTAGGTATTGGGAAGAAATTCCTCACCATGAGGGCGGTGAGACCCTGGCACAGGTTATCCAGAGAAGCTGTGGCTGCCCCATCCCTGGAATTGTTCAAGGCCAGGATGGATGGGGCTTGGGAGCAACCTGGGATAGTGGAACCTGCCCATGGCAGGGGGTTGGAACTGGTTGATCTTTAAGGTCTTTTCCAACCCAAACCATTCTGTGATTCTAAGACACGTCCAAAAACACCTTTTCTGTTACAAATACCACGGGACCAGTCGCTTTTGTGTGTTCACCCCAAACTCCTGGAGTCACACAGGGCCACGCTAAAGGGAAAAGCGACGCCTACCAAGCCTGTACGGAAGGAAAACCCCAGAAGCGAGACTCACCAAACTACACTATAAAAAAAGATAAAAAAACCTATTCTTTGTGGGACTTTTTCTTTGTTTGGGGCTTTTTACCGTTATTTCCGGTTTTGCTTTTTTTATTCTTAAATAAAATGGTATTTTCGGAGGCTCGCTGACTCCCAAGGCAGGAGCCGCGACTCCAGGCCAGAACCGAACGCGATTCCGGTCCCGACCCGCGCCCGACCGCCCCCGCACCCCCGCCCCGCCCCTCCTCTCTCTGATAGGCTGGAGCTCCTGCCCGTCAATCCCCAGAGAACCCTTTCGCTGTCCCATTGGCTTGTGAGAGGCGGTACTGACCAATCAGCAGCTCCGCGGGGCGGGAGGACGGCGGATTTCCCGCGCGGTAGCGGGAAACGAACCGTGTTTGGCGCCAAACGGGAGCGCGGCGGCTGCGGGGGGATCGCGGGTTGCGTCGGATCGCGGTCCCTGATTTGTACGCGGGGCTGCAGGGTCAGGCCGACTTCCCTCGGCTGTCACCGCATTCCCCCACAGCAGTAGTACCGGCGGCGGCGGGATCCCTCTCCGAGCGGCGGCAGCATGGCGGCGCCGGCGGGCGGGCTGGAGGATGCGGAGCTGCGGGAGGCGCAGCGCGACTACCTCGATTTTCTGGATGATGAGGTGAGACGAGCTGGGAGATGCGGGTGTTGTATCCCTTCCATGCCCCCGTGGTTTGGGGATTACCTGGTCCGTGTGCCCCTCGCCCCATCCCTGATATCGGGTGTTGGGAAGCGCCTTGTTTCTATGCGCCCTCCCCCCCACATATGTATCCCCGAGGTTCGGGAGCATCTGATCCCTGTTCCTTCCCCTCCACGTGCCCCTCGGGATTAGGGAGCACGTAGTTCCTATGCCGCCTTCCTTAATATATACCCCCCGGGTGTGGGGAGCATCTGGTCCCTGGGCTTCCTCCTCATGTACCCCCCTGGGGTTGGAGACCGTCTGGTCTCTTATGTGTGCTCTATATGTGCTTCTGGGGGTTAGGGAGCACCTGGTCCCTGTGCCTTCCCCTCCGTGTTCCCCAGGGGTTCTGTCGTACCTGGTCCCAGTGCCCACCCCGGTACGTACCCCCGGTGGGTGGGAGACCACCTGTTCCCTATGTCTCCCCACCCCATGCCCCTCAGAGATTGGGGTGTACCTGTTCCTAATGCCCCTGCTCCCTGATTTGTACCTCTGGAGGTCGGGGACCACCTGGTCCCGTTGCTCCCTAATGTCCCCTGGAGTTAGGAATTACCTGGTTTGGTTCCTATGTTGCCCCCCACACCTGGATAATGGGAGTCGAGCTCTGCAGGAATCAGCTTCTGGTGAGTGTCTCACACAGGCAGACATGCAAAGCGAGTTGTTTTTTGTGTGTCTTTTCCCCACTCCCACTTGCAGGAAGACCAAGGGATTTACCAAAGCAAGGTCCGGGACATGATCAGTGACAACCAGTATCGGCTCCTCGTCAACATCAACGACCTGCGGCGGAAGAACGAGAAGAGGGCCAACAGGTGGGCGTGGGCACGGGGGGCACCTGGGGAACCATCACCAAAAGGGGTCTCAGAGGTCCAGCTCTGGTTTGGCAGGACCTTTGTGGCAGGGAAGGGCCAAAGCTTGTCCTGTGCACCAGGTCCCCTGCAAAACGTAGACCTGCTCTTTTCCCCCATTATGCTCATCCCTTCCAAGCTTGCAGACCCATGATGTGGCAAAAAACTTTTGCAGCAAACTGGAGTTGAGTGTATGATATCAGTCATGGAATGATTTGGGTTGGAAGGGACCTTAAAGTTCCAACCCCGTGCCATGGGCAGGGACACCTTCCACTATCCCAGGTTGCTCCAAGCCCTGTCCAACCTGGCCTTGAACACTTTCAGGGATGGGGCATCCACAGTTTCCCTGGGAACCTTGCGCTAGAGCCTCACCATCCTCACAGCCAAGAATTTCTTCCCATATCCCATCTAACCCTGCTCTTGTCAGTAGGAAGCTATTCCCTCTTGTCCTATAACTACATGCCTCAGTGAAAAGTTCCTTTCCACCTCTTCTGGAGCCTCTTTAGGCACTGGAAGGGGCTCTAAGGTCTCCCTAGAGCCTTCTCTTCCCAAGACTGAACAACACCAACTCTCTCAGCCTTTTTTTGGATGCTTAGGGATATATTTTGGACCAGGCTTGCCAATCTGCATAGGAATGTGTGAGGTTTTCCATATGTGCTTGCATTTGTTCAGCTCCTGAATGTTGGTGCCAGTGGACCTCACACAGAGCTGTGATGCATTTTGGGCTGTTTCACCTCTTGCTCCTGGTGAAACAGCAAGAGTTTCAAGTTGTGGAGCACATGGGGTCATGGGACAAATGTTGAGGAGGAAGGCAGAAGGGGCTGATCCATCTGCATTGTCACCTCCCTGTGTTGCAGGCTCTTGAGCAATGCCTTTGAGGAACTGATTGCCTTCCAGCGAGCCCTGAAGGATTTCGTTGCCTCTGTGGATGCCATCTATGCCAAGCAATACGAGGACTTCTACATTGGGCTGGAGGGCAGCTTTGGCTCCAAGCACGTGTCACCACGGACACTGACAGCCTGTTTCCTCAGCTGCATGGTCTGCGTGGAGGGCATCGTGACAAAGTGTGAGATTGGGGGCCATCCGGGGGCTTTGGGAATGGTGCTGGGACCTGTGCAGGAGCTGGAGCCCTCCAGGAGCCATGGCATGGAGAGGGACTGGAGAGGGGCTCTTGACAAGGACGTGTAAAGATAGGACAAGGGGAAATGGCTTTAAACTGAAAGAGAGGAGATTACGTTGGATGTTAGGAAGAAATTCTCTGTTTGGGTAGTGAGTCACTGGGACAGGTTACCCAGGATGTGGCTGCCCCATCTCTGGAAGTGTTCAAGGCTGGGTTGGATGGGGCTTGGAGCCACCTGGGATGGTGGAAGGTGTCTCCATCCATGTTTGACAGCGGGTTGTGATCCAAGTGCATTTTCATGTTGGAGACTGTCATCTGACAGAGGGGTGTGAAATCCCAGTTCCTAACTCCTGTCTTTTCCAACCTCAGGCTCTCTGGTCCGTCCAAAGGTCGTCCGGAGTGTCCATTATTGCCCAGCTACCAAGAAGACGATTGAGCGCCGATACACGGACATGACCTCCCTGGATGCTTTCCCATCCAGCTCCATCTATCCTACAAAGGTGAGGGGTAGTAGCCTTTGGGAAGCATCAGGAGGTTCCTCTGGGGAGAATGTGCCAGCTTCAAAATGGAGCTGGTAAACCCCAGCCTCCAGTCCTGCTAAAACTTTCCAGCAGTCATGTGTGTGTTGGGTGGTGCAGCCTGTCTTCCCACTTCTCAGCTGACCCACCTCTTCTCCCTGTCCTCCTGAAACATGCTACTAATCTTTTTATTTGGGTTCCTGCTTTAGGATGAAGAGAACAACCCTCTGGAGACAGAGTTTGGCCTCTCGGTCTACAAGGACCATCAGACCATCACCATCCAGGAGATGCCTGAGAAGGCACCAGCAGGGCAGCTGCCACGGTCGGTGGATGTGGTTCTGGATGATGACCTGGTGGACAAGGTGAAGCCTGGGGACCGGATCCAGGTGGTGGGGACGTACCGCTGCCTGCCAGGAAAGAAAGGGGGTTACACTTCGGGGACTTTCAGGTGAGCCTTTGGACTTCACCCCTCACACCCCGTTTGGTTGGGTCACATCTCTGGAAGGTGAGATCTGGGGCAGGCTGGTGGCCGTCACAGAGCTGGGTCAAATAGTGGCTTAAATCACTGGGAAGTGGTTTGCACCTTCATCCTTAGCATCAGTCACAGAATATTCTGAGTTGGAAGGAACTCACAAGGATTACTGAGTCAAACTCCTGGCTCTGCACAGGACAGGCCCAACAATCCTTGACAACACTTCACCATGTTGTCCAAACACTTCTTGGTGCTGTGACCACTTCCTTGTGAAGCTGTTCCAATGCCCAACCACCCTTTGTGTGAAGAACCTTTTCCCAATACTCACCCTAAACCTCCAGTGATACAGCTCCATTCTATTCCCTCGGGTCCTGTCACTGGTCACCAGAAAGAAGAGATCAGTGCTTGCCACTTTCCTTCCCCTCATAAGGAAGTTGTAGACTGCAATAAGGTCTCCCCTGAGTGTGTAGCTGTGACTTCCAGCTGTGCCCAGAGGGCACTGGATGCTCTTAAAGATGCTCCACTGATGGCCCAGTGCAGTCAGATTGAGAGGACTACAGCTCTGGAAGTTTCCTCCTGTTCCAGGGCTTCCTAGAGCAAGTGATGACTCCATGGAAGTTCCTGCTGTGTTGTTGCTGTGGCTCTGTGGAGTTTGCAGACCTGATCATGGCTGTGTCCCTTATCCAGGACTATCCTCATTGCCTGCCATGTGAAGCAGATGAGCAAAGACATCCGGCCTCTCTACTCTGCTGCTGATGTGGCCAAGATCAAGAGATTCAGCAAGAGCCGCTCCAAGGTATTTGATCCTCACATCTGGAAGGCAGGCTTGTGTGCAGGTGTGAAGTTTTGGCTACAGCAGCTTGGCATGTGGCTCAGGAGGTTCTTGCTGGATTTCAAGTAGCTCTTCACTCCTCAGCCCTCTTGGCAATGTTGCTGGATTTTTCAACTCATTTTCTTTGAATTTTCTGCTCACACTGGGGTCAGGTCTTGTTGTTGTTGCTGTTTCTGTACTACTACCAGAGTATCCTTCCTGCTGGCAGCTCTGTTGTGTTTTCACCCTGCCAGCCGGCTTCCAGGGGATTTCCTGTGAGGAGAAACAAAACAAACCCCAAACCATAGTGAGGTATGGGGGTCTACCCAGGCGTCATCTTATGCTCAGAGCTTTGTCTTGCTCTCACTGCTTCTAGTGCTGCCTGTGACAATCAGAATGGTCCAGGATTTCAGAAAAGCCTCACTGAAAGAAAACTCTGGCCAAAGGTCTTCTCCTTTCTAAATAATTTTCATCCATATGGTGCTGTGCTAGGAATAAGCTGAAATTTGGGCTGAAATGGCTTGAAGTATTGCTTCTTGTTCTTGCTTGCTGTAGTCTGTGTGACGAGCCATGCTCTGCCTCTTCTGCCTTAGGATATCTTTAACCAACTGGCAAGATCCCTGGCTCCCAGCATCCATGGGCACGAGTACATCAAGAGGGCCATTCTCTGCATGCTGCTTGGAGGTGTGGAGAAGATCCTGGAGAATGGGAGCCGCATCCGAGGAGACATCAACATCTTGCTGATAGGTCTGGGAGGGCTGGGCAGAGGCACCCTCGGTTGGTTTTGTCAGGGGTGAGATGAAGGGTATCTTTTTAGACTTATTTTTCATGGAGTAGTTGAGGTTAGACAAGAGCTTTGGAGATTCCAGGTTTGCAGTCCTCAGCACAAGAAGGTTGTGGATCTGTTCGAGTGAGTAGAGGAGATGCTCCAAGGGCTGGAGCACCTCTGCTCTGGAGACAGACTGAGAGAGCTGGGGTGTTCACCTGGAGAAGGATCCAGGGAGAACTTAGAGCCCCTTCCAGAGCCTAAAGGGGCTCCAGGAGAGCTGGAGAGGGACCTGGGACAAGGAATGGAGTGACAGGACAAGGGGGAATGGCTTCCCACTGCCAGAGAGCAGGGTTAGATGGGATATTGGGAAGAAATTCTTGTCTGTGAGGGTGGTGAGGCCCTGGCACAGGTTGCCCAAGAAGTTGTGGCTGCCCCATCCCTGGAAATGTTCAAGGCCAAATTGGATGGGGCCTGGAGCAAACTGGTGTAGTGAAAGATGCTCCTTCCCATGGTAGGGGGTGGTATGATACGAGCTTTAAGATTCTTTCCAACCCAAACCATTTTGTGATTCTAGGAGATCCCACAACCCCTGTGGGCCACTATCCCAGTGTTTGCCCAACCTCAAGGAGATTTCTTCTACCATCCAGTCAGAATTTCCTGTATTCCAAGCTGTCCCCATTGCCTCTGGTCCCATCACCATCACCTCTTGACACTCTAGTTCCATCTTCTCTATTTCCTCCCATCACCCTGATGATGTCAAGAAGATCATCTGATCACCTTATTTTCTGAAGACTCTACAAACCCACTTCTGTCCCCTTTCCCCTCCACTCACCCCTACTCTGAGCACCCCCAAACAAGGCACAGCGTCTGGGTGGCCTGCAGTTGGAGTCCAGGTGATGTGTGGTTGTTAGATGTGCTGTTCTCCATTTCAGGGGACCCTTCTGTGGCCAAGTCCCAGCTGCTGCGATACGTGCTCAGCACAGCACCCCGTGCCATCCCCACCACGGGCAGGGGCTCCTCCGGTGTTGGCCTCACTGCTGCCGTCACCACGGACCCAGAGACTGGTGAGGGGCATCAGGGTGGTGCTTGCTAACACCTGGGAGGGGTCTGTGACATCCAGGGCTGCTGTTCCTCGTGATCTGAGGTCTTTTCCGACCTTAGTGATTTTATAGTGTTGGTTCTGTGCTGATGCTTGCAGGATTTGCTCCATCCAGATTGTGGTGTTTTGGGGTATTTTCTCCACTTCTGTTAGGTGGTGGTCTTCTTTGCTCCTCTTCTACTCGGTGTACCCCATGTCAGGACTAGCAGCAGCCTGGGCTTTGTCTTCCTCATGGGCTCACTCCTTACCCTAAGTGTCTTCTCTGCTGCCAGATTTGGTGGGAAATAGGCAACCCTGAAAGATGCTGCTGCTTCTTGAGGCTTACCCTCATCCCACGGCGATGCCATGGTGGTTGGGAATGGCAGTGGGGCTGCCGGGTGGCGGCTGACCCTCCTTTCTCCCGCCCCATCCCAGGCGAACGGCGCCTGGAAGCGGGAGCCATGGTGTTGGCCGACCGGGGCGTGGTGTGCATCGACGAGTTCGACAAGATGTCCGACATCGACCGCACGGCCATCCATGAGGTGATGGAGCAGGGCCGTGTCACCATCGCCAAGGCCGGGATCCAGGCCCGCCTCAACTCCCGCTGCAGCGTCCTGGCCGCGGCCAACCCCGTCTATGGCCGGGTGAGTGCTGGTGGTAGTCCCCTCCCTGGGGGAAGATGCTGGGAGAAGGCAGCTGGTAAAACACCAAAGATCCCCCAAACCAGTGACTTGGTTCTGACTGGGATCCGTGGGATAGCAAAGACCTTGTTGGTTTGGTGTCTGTTGCTGCTCTTGGCTCTCCTGGAGGAGAGAGGGGCTCCTGGGGTTTCTTGCCTCATTTTGGTTCTGCCTGGGTGTTTGGGGTAGCCTGGGGGACCCTCGTCCTGGTGATAAGTCTCAGTCTTGGTGTCTGATTTGGGATCACAAAAAATACTTGTTTTCCTTGGAAATGAGAGCTACAGGGATGCCTTGCAGGATGGGGAAAAGTGGCTGCACTGCTGCAGCAGGCTGGGTTTGGTGTGATGTCCAGTTTCCAGGACGTCAATCCATCCATCCATCCATGCCTGGCTTGAGGTGGTCCCTGCAGCCTTCCTGGCAGCCAGGATTGTTCCTTGAGGGTCTTTTGTAACCCCTTACATCCTTCCACAGTATGACCAGTACAAGACGCCCATGGAGAACATTGGCCTGCAGGACTCTCTGCTCTCCCGTTTTGACCTGCTCTTCATTGTGCTGGACCAGATGGACCCTGAGCAGGACAGGGAGATCTCGGACCATGTCCTGAGGATGCATCGCTACCGCAACCCCAACGAGCAGGATGGGGATGGTGAGTCACTTTACTGCAGCCTCCTTGCTCAGTCCTGTCTCCCTCCTCACTCCTTGGTGGCATCTCTTAGGGCTCAGCACCCTGGCTTTGCAGAGCGCTGTTTTTGGTGCCTTGTGGAAGTTAATCCAGAGACTAAAAGCTTGTTCTCTGTGCCATTCTCCTCTCCAGCCATGCCCCTGGGCAGTGCCGTGGAGATCCTGGCTACGGATGACCCTGACTTCACACAGGAGGAGGAACAGGAGCTCCAGGTGTATGAGAAACACAATGACCTCCTGCACGGGCCCAACCGCCGCAAGTGAGTCCTTCATCCCACGTCCCCTGCAGCTCTCTGGGGGTGCCCAGCACTGTGGGTTCATGAGTTGGGCTTGAGTATCCAGGCAGTGACTGATTGCCTGTGCCAGCGATGCTCCATGGGGAGGTGGTATGTGGGCGGGATATCAAGGGAGCCTTGCTTTGGGCTTGATCTCTTGTGCCAAGCACGTGGGGAACATCTGGAGCTGAATTCTATACATACCTGGATGCCCCTGAAGGGGAAAAGAGTGGATGGGAAGTCCATCCCCACTTTGGAGAACACGAGTGTATGTGTATTCCCGCAGGGAGAAGGTCGTCAGCATGGAGTTCATGCGGAAGTACATCCACGTGGCAAAGATGATTAAGCCCGTGTTGACCGAGGAGTCAGCGAGTTACATCGCAGAGGAATATTCCCGCCTGCGCAGCCAGAGCCAGATGAACTCAGACATCGCCAGGGTGAGCCCCGGGAGCAGCTCCCTCTTGGGCCAGGAGGAGGGAAAGTGAGGCACAGGCTCCACTCTCCCATTACGGGTGTTTTCCACCTTGGATGTGACACCTCTCAGGGAGGTGGGATGCTGCGGTGTGGGTCAGTCTGAGACACCTCTCTGTCCCCCCAGACCTCCCCCATCACAGCCCGGACCCTGGAGACCCTGATCCGCCTCTCCACAGCCCATGCCAAGGCCAGGATGAGCAAGACTGTGGATCTGCAGGATGCTGAGGCAGCTTTGGAGCTGGTGCAGTTCGCCTACTTCAAAAAGGTGGGGGGAAGGTGTCCCTCTCCTCCTGGGGGATACTGGGATTGTCATTGGAAAGGCTGGACTTGGTGTAGTCTGAGCCTCCTGGGCTGCTGATGGAACCTTTCCTGGACATAGTGTGGGATGAGGCTACCATGGTGGGATTTTGAGTCCTTGGGGTTGCTCCCCTAAAAGCAGCTTGAGTGGAAGTGGGTCTGAGTTCGTCTTTCCTTTGCCACACAGGTGCTGGAGAAGGAGAAGAAGCGCAGAAAGCCAGTGGAGGAGGATTCGGAGACTGAGAAGGAGGAGGATGAGGAGTCGCAGCCCAAGGAGGAGCGCAGGACGAGGAGGTAGGAGCCAGAGCAAGGAAAGGGTGTTGTGCAAAGTGCATCAGCCTCTTCTGAGGGTGCCACAGGCTTGAGGAAATACTCCACCTTTTGCTCAGCCAGGTGGATCATACCCCACATTCGTAGTAGAGGGACATCATTATTTCATAGATAAGGAACCATAAGGATGACTGCATCCAAAGATTTGAAGCGCTGGCACAGGTTGCCCACAAAATCTGTGGCTGCCCCATCCCTGGAAGTGTTCAAGGCTGGCTTGAACGGGGCTTGGAGCAACCTGGTCTAGTGGAGTGTGTCCCTTCCCATGGCAGGGGAATTGGAACTGGATGAGCTTTAAGGTCCCTTCCAACCCAAACCGTTCTGTGGTTCCATGACAGCCACAACTGTTGGCACTGGTGACAGCTGGGTCCTGTGCCACGGGCAGGGGTGATCTGTGGCTGGAGGGTGGGTTACTTGTGAGCCACAGGTACCCTGTGTGTTTCTGGCCAGACGCCTCCAGGAGTTCAGGGCATGGGCTCCTGAAGCCCAGTTTTTACTGGGAGTTCAGCTGGAGCAGTGGTGACGTCTTCTCCCCCTTCCCAGGAGGAAGAAGGCACGCACAGACGGTGAGGGGGACTCCTACGACCCATATGACTTCAGTGATGCCGAGGAGGAGATGCCACAGGGTGAGTCCCTGGGGTTTTGGTGGCACCTGGCTCCTCAGGGGCTGCTGTCTTTAGCCCTGGGGGGTCTGCACAGCCTGGGGATCAGCAGTGCTGCTGTTATCTGGGATCCCTGCTGTGATGCAGCACCATCTAGTGCCACAAATCCAGATGAACCTGTCTGGGACAGGTTTGAACTGGATATTAGGAAGAATTTCTTCCTTTTGTGGGTGGTGAGGCCCTGGCACAGATTGCCCAGAAAAGCTGTGGGTGCCACATCCCTAGAAGTGTTCAAGGCCAGTTTGGATGGGGCTTGGAGAAACCTGGGATAGTGGAAGGTGTCCCTGCCCATGGCAGGGAGCTGGAAGGAGATAATCTTTAAGGTCCTTTCCAACCCAAACCATTCTGTGATTCTTTTGCTGGTTAATTTTTTTCCATCCACGTCCAAACTACTGCAGAAATAACAACATTGGGAGGGAATTTGGCATCACCCATCCCATACTGAGGCCAAGTGCTTTTGCTGTTTGGGTGCTTGGACACCAAGAAAGGGTGAAGGTAACCCTTCCTTCTGCTGCAGTTCAGGCACACACTCCAAAGACACCCGAAGCCTCGGCTGCTGGCGAAGGGAAGAAGCTGGAGTTGGCTGAGCCAAGGTGAGTGGGGGCTGGAAGAAGTGTCTGTCCCTGCATGTCCACTGTCCCCAGTGGGTCCAAGCTGTTGTCCTGTGCTGGAGATGCATCTGTGGTGCTCCCAGCTCCAGTTTTGGCTTTCCTGCTGAGTGCTGCTTCTGGGATGGGGAAGAGCCTGAGGCGTCCTGGGCTGGGAACAAGGGGAAGGACTCTTGTGTGATCTCCAAGGGTGACTACTTCTTCCCTGGCCAGGTTGAAAGCGTTTAAGGCTGCTCTCCTGGAGGTCTTCAAAGCTTCCCATGCCCAATCTGTGGGTCTGAAGAACATGATGGAATCCATCAACCGTGACAACCCCGAGCCCTTCTCACTGCCTGAGGTGAAGGTGGCCTTGGCCCACATGCAGGATGACAACCAGATCATGGTGTCTGATGACATTATCTTCTTAATCTGAGCCTCTAGGCAGAATATCCCAAGTTGTCGTGGACTCTCAGTCTGGAGACTCTGTGTTTGCCTTCAGCTCTCTCCTGAACACTTCATCAGGCTGAGCTGGACTTTGGGGAGCTCAAGTCCCTGCACTTCCTTGCTGTGCATTGCTGGTGCCAAAAAAAGAACCAGGAGCTCTCGTGGCTCTTGCTGTTGCTGTCTTCAAGCTGGAGTATTTGCAAAGAGGTTTGTTTGTGCAAGGAGACAAAAGGAAAAACCTAGGAGCAAATTGTCAGTGTTCTTAATGTATTGTTTTTAGCTTTAGTGGTAAGAGTTCCAGCCTTTAAATAAATTGGATTTAGGAATTCAACATCCAGTAGTGGTGGTGAGAAGCAATATGAGACCTCCACTATTAGTGAAGCTTTTATTTTTCTCCTTTTTTCCCCCATTTTCCCCCAATTTTATATATCCTAGATCTGCTTGTCTCACAAGGGAAGATGCCTGGTGCCTGTCCTGGTGGTTCTGCTTTTCCCACCCATCTTGAGGATGATTCCTGTCTAGGGAGGGGCAGGTGGAGATGACCTGCTCCATTGCCCATGGTCAGCTTGATTTCTAGATTTCACACCCCTGATGGGAGTTTTTCCCCCTGGGAAGGATCTGGGATGCTCAGAGCTGCCCAGGGAATGTGTCCCTGGTACAGATGGATTCTATATCCACCTGCTCATGCCTTACGTGTGGAATCATGCTCTAGGAATGGTTTTCAGGAAAAGCTGAACACACATTCAGACCAATCTTGGCTGTTTATGATCTAGAGCTGCTGAAGGATTAAATTCTTTAATTTTTTTTTTTCCATCCTGATGAGTTTGAGGTGAAGCTTTGGAGAAGCTCTTGTCCCTGCCCATCTCCAGGCACCTGCACAGCTCATTTCCCCCTGTTTCTGGATGCCATACACCTTAATTTGATTAATAAAAATGTATATTGTTTAGTCCATGATTTACTGCTTACTTGGATGTAAAAGTCCCACTTGTGGGGATACAACTCTGCACTCTTCTGGGGACCTGTGCAGCTATGGAAAACCTTCCCCTTTTGGCTCAGGAATGGTGTTGGGAATGTCCTTCTACCATGTGCATTTGCCTTCGTAGACCAGATATGTGGAGAAGTGCCTATGGGATGGGAGGGTAATAAATGTGGGCAGCTCCTGCCTCTGCTCCCTGGAGCTCTGTCCATGTGCAGGGAGATGGGGAACCCTCATTTTTCTTCTCCAAATAGCCCTCTTGGATTATAAAAGCCAGATTTCTGAGCTCTCAGCCAACACAGCCATGACAGTGGGTTTGGAGGGGATTTTGCAGGTTTGCAGCTTCCTAAAGATCCCTGGTTGGGTGTATTGTGCTTCCACAGAGTGACCTCAGACCTACAGGCACTGTTTGGCTTGTGAAACTGCCAAGATGGGTGAAGGTGAGTTAAAGAGACAGATGGAGCCAGGCTGGGAGAGCTGGGGGGGTTCACCTGGAGAAGGGAAGGCTCCAGGGAGACCTTAGAGCCCCTTCCAGAGCCTAAAGGGGCTCCAGGGAACCTGGAGAGGGACTTGGACCTGGAGGGACCGGAAAAAGGGGAGTGGCTTCGCACTGCCACGGGGCAGGGTTAGGGGGGATAGTGGGAAGAAATTCTTCCCTGTGAGGGGGTTGAGGCCCTGGCCCAGGTTGCCCTGGGAAGTTGTGGCTGCCCCATCCCTGGAAGTGTCCAAGGCCAGGTTGGATGGGGCTTGGAGCAACCTGGGATAGTGGAAGGTGTCCCTGCCCATGGCAGGGGGTTGGAATGAGATGGTCTTTAAGATCCCTTCCAATCCAAATTATTCCGTAATTCTATGATTTTGTTCTTCCTGCCCTTAGAGCTGGGGAACTGCTAACACTTAATTTCCCATGACAGGACACCAGGAGGAGCTCCAGTGTAGGTAAATGTGGTTCATTTTGCTGTGCCATAGCCTGGAGTGGTAAGATATGGCTGTCTACCTCCCTTGGGTGCTGGTGGGTGCCTTGGCATATCCTTTGAAACTGGGAGAGGGGCCTTTGGTGACAAGGGAAAAACAAAACTTCCAAAGACTGATAAATTTGTGGGGAAAAGCTGGATTTAAACAAGAGCCTGAATCTGGGATACTACCAGAGGGATCATCCAGTTCTTGGGTGCTCAGCCACATGGATAAGGAAAGATGCTACACCTGCTATATTACTATATATATTATAAAATATTTACATATTATAAAGCTGTACTGCAATTTTGGGTCCCTCATGACAAAAAAGATGTTTTGGGGCTGGACTCTGTCTAGGGAAGGGAATGGAGCTGGGGAAGGGGCTGGAGCACCAGGAAAAGCTGAGGGAGACAGGGGCTCAGTCTGGAGAAAGGGAGGCTCAGGGGGGACCTTCTGGCTCTCCCCAACCCCCTGACATGTTGGATCCAGGTGAGGGTCAGTCTCTTGTCCCAAGTAACAAGGTAACACCTCTTATCTGCTCATAATCCTGTACTTTTCACTCACTATTATTTAATTTCCAGGATTTTTCCCTGCTGATGAAAAAAAGCTGAAAATTCCATAGTGGATGAAAATGATGATGGGATTTGTGATACTTTAAAAGAAAAGGAAGGAGACAATAGAATGAAGGTGTTAATTTTCCAGAAACCTGGCTTGACTTATATTAGGGGCTCTGTAGGGAAGTTCCCATGGGAAGTGTGCAACCTCTATTGAGTGGCATTATGTTCCTTTTGAGATTAAAGATCACAGGTAAAAGTAACAATTTAGGGAATCCAACAGAGACAACCAAAGAGTTTTTTGTTGTATGTTGCCTGTCACCTCCTCTTAAGCTGTGTCCCTAGTGGTTCCCCTGGTCTCGTCCTTGCTGCATCCTGGCACTGACCCTTGTTTTGGGTTGGGTGACTTGACACAGAGCCTGCCCATTGCTGTCCTTGTGCATCACCCACCACCCAGCCCTTGGTCCTGCACCAGAGGTGGGAGTCCAATGTCAAGTCATGCACCCAGGTGTTTCCCTGGCACCTTATTTCATAGAATACTGGAATGATTTGTGTTGGAAAGGACTTAAAGCTCATCTAGTCTAAGCCCTAGTCATGGGCAGGGACCCCTTCCACTATTCCAGATTGCCACAAGCCCCATCCAACCTGGCCTTGGACACTTCCAGGGATGGGGCAGCCACAGCTTCTCTGGGCAACCTGTGCCAGGGGCTCTCCGCCCTCAGTGGTGGTTAGAACACCTTATCTAAATCTGTCCTTCAGCTTAAAGCCATTCCCCCTTCTCCTGTCACTTCAGACTCTTATCCCAAGTCCCTCTTCCGCTCCCTTGCAGTCCCTTTACACCCTGGAAGGGGCTCTAGGGTCTCCCTGGATTCTTCTCTTCTCCAGGTGAACACTCCCAGCTCTCCCATCCTGTCTCCACAGCCAAGATGCTCCAGCCCTCGGAGCAGTCTCATGGCCCTTAACTCATGTACCTTAGTACTGTACTTCTTAAGTACTCAGTCCACCCCATCTCTGCAGGGTTATTGATTCTAGAAATCAACTCCTCTATTTATTGCCCTGCTGTGGGACCCAGGTGAGCACCCAGACTGCTCAGAGGAGGAGAGAAATCCCCAGGTGAGCACCTTCAGCATCACCTAATCCCTGTCTCCCACTCAACCCGCAGCTCTGACCAAAGCATGAAGTCGTGCTGGAGGCGACAGCCGAAATCGAGGTTTGTCCATAACCTGTAGAGGGAGCCCCGAGGTGACACTGGTCCCCTCTGAGGTCCGACAGCTGTGACACAGGGCTGTGGTCGCTGTTGCTCTGGAGCAGCGCATGACAATATTCCCAGGCAGAGGTTTCTGCTGGTGGCATCGTGGCACACCTGGCAGCCACATTTCCCTTGAAAATTTCGTGTTTCCCAAACTATTCTGTGATTCTATGATCCAAGCCCAACCTGGAACGAGGCATTTCTTGTGCCTGGAGCCCCTGCAATGCTGTGAAAACCTGAATCTATGTGTGTGATGTGTGCAAACAGTGGGGTTTCCTTAGAGTATCTCAAGACCAGAAGAGTTCTTTTAGGTGAAATGAAAAATTTCTTTTATTTCCAAGTCCCTATCCCTGCTCCAAGCCCATGATATGTTGCAGTGAACAGCTTTTCGAGATAACTGTGTATTCCTATATATGAGGAAGAAATTCTTCCCTGTGAGGGTGGTGATGCCCTGGCACAGGTTTCCCAGGGAAGCTGTGGCTGCCCCATCCCTGGAAGTGTCCAAGGCCAGGTTGGATGGGGCTTGGGAGCAACCTGGGATAGTGGAAGGTGTCCCTGCCCATGGCAGGGGGTTGGAACTGGAGGATCTTTAAAGTCCCTTCCCATTCTATGATTCCATGAATACAAGTATTTTTTCCTCCCTTACAATGATTTGTTTCAAGTGACCTCTTTTCAGTCAAATTTTCAGCAAACTTCAACGCAAGACAATTTCAATCGTAGGAAATTTTGGGTCAGAGAGCGAATCCTTACTGAAGTTCTGAGCTGCTGAAAACACAAGACGTGAGTGGAAAGTGGTGGTGGGGGCTCATAACCTGGTATTTGGTGTGATGTCATTGCTTCATCACATGTAATGGTTTCCACTTAACCCGGTTCCTGGACAATCCAACCCATTTTCATGGCAATGCCCTTTCCTGTCACACTGAGAGCTCACGGGGAAAAAAAGGAGGTCAGTTTCTGGGCTAAAAAAAAGGGGTTTCTGATATTTCTACCCTCTCTGGCTCGTCCACACTCTGTGTTGCATCTCAGTAGATGCACCGGTGGATATATAGGACAGTCAGAATAGGAGCATGTGTCCCGGAATTGGTATTACATCAGGTGAAGTGAGCAACCTGAAATGTGAAAAATTTACATGAGAAGAGTCACTGGGCTCTGAGCTGACAGTTGGTTCAGACCACAAAATCATGACAACATCCTGCAGTGATGGAAGTTTCTGCTGGTGTTATTCAAGAGATGTGACAGAGAAGGGACCAGACTAGTCCCTTCTTATTGGAAAATTACATGAATTTGTAAGAGGCTTCTGATTTTCTGTGGAACTGAGAATGTCATGAATCTGTTGATTTCCTGAATGACTGAAGATGAATTTGTGTAAAGTTACCTACTCTTCAGTCCTCCACTTCCTGTTTGGATACACGGCTTTGGGAGAGGCTTCTCTCAGGGCTTATCTCCACACAGAAGCTGGTTAAATTGGTTACACGTGTTGGTTTTCTGCCATAAAAATAGCTTTTACTCCCAAAGAGAGCTGCTTGTGTTCCTGGGGAAACAGTACATGCACGGGTCTTTCCCCTCCAGTTTTGGTTCATCACTGTTTGATCACAGACATCAGAGTCCTTGCTCTTGTTTCCACTTTAATTTTCGTGTCTCTCTCCCTTAATTATAAAATGGGGATTACATGATTAAGAGCGAGCACTAAGGAGCAGGACCAGGTGGAGGAACCCAAATAACACAGTGCAAATGGTGCTCCTGATGGGGCTCTTCCAGGGCTGTCCGAGGAGGGTGGTCAACCCAAGTCCAAATGTGAGTCCCACTGGACAAGTTAATGGGTGATGCTTTCCCCACATCACCTTGCTGGCTATGGGGTTATGAGACTCATTATGACGTGCTGGGAAGAGCATTTTGGGATTGTGTGAAGCTTGCTGTAGAGGAAGGAGCAGAGCTGGGGAAAGGAAAGGATAAAAGTGGACCACTAAGGAACATGGAGTGTCTATATCAGTGTGTATGTCAGCATGGAAATGCAAAAGACATAAAGACGGACTAGCTCCAGATGTTGGAGTATCTGTTAGTCTGGGCAGGATGCCAGACTAAAGTCCTGAGTGTTTGAAAAATGGTTACTGGGAATACTGGGAGGTCTAGTCCAGCTACTGGGGAGACTGTGGGATCTGAGAGTTGGCTGCTGGTCAGGTCATAGGTCTGGAGCAGCTGTTTTGGAAACCTGTTGGTGTGTGTTTCTGTCTGTGCATGAAGCAATGGGGAGACCTGGGGATCCAGGGGAAGCTATTGGAGAGATCCAGTGCTGGAGTCACTATCCCTGGAAGTGTTCAAGGAATGACTGGATGTGGCACTCAGTGCTGTGGGCTGGGTGACAAGGTGATGATCAGTCACAGGTTGGACTCAATGATCTCAGAGGGCTTCTCCAACCTCAATGATTCTGTAGGTGCATGTGTGTGTGTGTGTGTGTGTGTATATATATATAGTTCTTTGGCAGGATACTGACTTCCCATCAGTTTGCTGCAATGCCACCACAGGGAGTCCTTCAATTCTTCCTAATGTCCAACCTAAATCTTCTCTGGAGTATCTTGAGACTATGTCCTCTTGTCCTGTCACTTGTCACCTGGGAGAAGAGACCAATCCCCACCTGCCAAGGAGTTGCAGAGAGCAAGAAGGTCCTTTCTGAACCTACTTTCCCCCAGGTTGGGCCCCTCTCAGCTCCCTCAGCCACTCTTTGTGCTCCAGCCCCTTCCCCAGCTTTGTTCCCCACCACGAATGTCCGTGAAGTCCATCCAGGAGAAATGCTGCTCCAAAGTTCACCCAGTGGATAAGGTCAGAGAATGAACAGGAAACCAGTATTCCAACAGCTTAGCTCAGGCAGGGACTGGGAGTCAAAGCTGAGCTAAAATGGGGCCCCTGGTGCTGGTGGTCAGGGCTAATAAGGGCAATCAGTGCTCTAAGGACCTTTACAGGACACATAAGAGCCTTCAAAGAGCTCTCCAGAATATGTCACCACAGCAGGGAAGGCTCCTGATACCCCGAAGTTTCCCAAGAGGAATTCCCCATGACACCTATTCTTCCCCTGCTCAGTGCCTGCAGGACACAGGGATCTCCAAGATGAGGTGGGGGTGGATTGTGCAGTTGAAGTCAATAGAGGTTAAATGGTGAAGTTCCATGTCCTGTCCTCATTTTGAAAGCCTTGCTGAGTGCCTGACTTTGCAGCTTGCTCATCTCTGCCGTTTGGTTTGTGTGGGGCACGTGGAAGTGCATCCACACATGTGTTTGTGGTGAAAGAACATTATTATTAGAAAGAGGGGGGTGGGAAGCAGTAAAAAATGCTGCCTGAACAAATTTTTTTCTCTCTTTTTCTTTTCTTATCTCTTTATCTGACTGAATGAATGGTATTGGCCGATTTGGGGTTCTGTTGATAGTGTCTGCCCTCCCCTTTTTGGAGTTAGGCGGAAGGAAGTGGGCTAGAAAATGAAATATCAGCTCCTAACCTTGGGTCAGGTAAGGCAGCTGTGCTGCAATGGAAAGGTGGTAGTGGCTGAACTTTACTATAAAAACCAGATCACAACGGGCTTTGAGACACAAGCAGAGTGGAAGGGGTCTCAGAGAGGGAGAACTCTTGTGCCCTGTCACCCTGTGCATCCACCCAAAGCAGCACAGAGATTGCCATGGCTTTTTCCAGCTACACTGCCATGGTAAGTACCTATATTGGATGTAAGGGTTAAGATATATTTGCTGCAAGAGAGGAAGCAGAGTGCAGGTCCCATGAGTTCTACAAGAAACCCTTTTGGCCTTGGTGGGAGCTGAATGGGATGCAGAGTCTGTGTGATACAGCTGTGTTTGGTGCTTGAGTGACAGGGAGGCAATGGACTATCCATTATTTATGTATCTCTTAGTTATCAGCACTGCTGATGTGGGATTGGGAGAGACAATCCTTTTCTCAGGCAACATGTTATCACACTTGCTGAAATTTCACTGTGAAGGGAACATCTGCACATTTGATTTCAACCTGGGTAGTATTTTCAGCACTGTCGCTCTTGTAATTTTCTTAAAAGCTTTGCATTTATTTTGTCTTCTTTTCAGGAAATGGACTTGATGATCCTTGTGGGTCTCTTCCAACCCAGGATATTATATGACTCTATGAGTCACTAAAACTAGGTCTACAGGAGATGGCCCAAGAATCTCAGATTTCCTTAAGAAAAGAGTTATTTCCAGCAGATGTGTGTGGCCAGTATTTACTGTCCTGAGAAATCATATGGCTTGTTAGATTTCTAAGGCACAAGGTCAGCCGAGTCCTTACCACACCTTGTAGATAATAAGATAGTGCTGTGTGACTGTGGAGGACCTTTTGCACCTTGTTGGAGAGATGCTGTTCTTGGTGCAAAGCCAGCTATGACTCAGAATGTAAATCAGAGTTTAGCATCTGTTCTCATGAGTTTTATTTGCATTGTTTTGCTGTTTGCTCTTGCTGGCCTGATTATAAGTACAAAGATGGTCCATTGATGGTCTGGTCTAGTCAAGATGTGGTTGTTTGTACTCTCTTGACTGAAGAGAACTAACGTCACTTTTCTCTGTCCCAGTTCAGATCACTGGTTTTGGTGCTGGTTCTAGCCCTCACTGTAAGGAGCTCACATCAGAAGGTGGTTCACCCTCGAACCAGCAAGGACGGTGCCTCTGTGAGGCTGAGTGAAAGTTGCCTGAGCCAAAAGGATCCCAAATTCCCCACAACTGTGAAAGTTGACATTCGTATCAGCAATTCAGATCGTGCCTTTAGGATGGTCCATGATGTCAGGAACCGGTCTCTTGCTCCTTGGGATTACAGGTAACTGTTTAGTTGTTATCTAAATTCTGATGGCTGTGTACACAGAGGGGGTTTTTGTGATGAATGGTAGCTGGTTCTCAGAATATGCCCAGAATATTCCATGAATATTACAAACACTTCCTGACAAACACTGACATTTTGGTGTTGTGTGGGATTTTTCCAAGAGAAACTGTTTGCAGTGCAAAGGGACGACATTGGAACAGTTTGCAATTGTATTATTAATCATAGAATCATTAAGGTTGGAAAAGATCTTTAAGATCAACCAGTCCAACCATTCCCCCAGAACTGTCAAGCCCAATACTGAACTATGTCACCCTAAACTGTGTCCCCAAGTGCCACATCTACACAGCTTCTAAATCCTACCAGGGATTGTGACTCCACCACTGCCCTGGACAGCCAGGGCTGGACAACCTTTTTTGAGAAGAAATTTTTTCTAATATCCAACCTAAAACTCTCCTGGCACAACTTGAGGCCATTTTCTCCTGCCACTTTGATCCTTGGGAGAAGACACTAACCTCCACCCCAGGTCTGTTTCCTTCTCTGGACACACTGCAGCCCCTCAATGTCTTTTTTGTTGTGAGAGGCCCAAAACTGACCCCAGGATTTGAGGAGCCTCAGTAGTGCCCAGTACAGGGGGACAGTCATTGCCCTTGTCCTTCTGGCCACATCATTGCTGATACAGTCCAGGGGCCATTGACCTCCTTGTCCACCTCGGCAGACCTGGCTCATGCTCAGCTGCTGTCGACCAGCACCCCCAGGTTCTTTCCCACTGGGCAACTTCCCAGCCACTCTACTCCAAACCTGTAGCTCTGCATGGGGTTGAAATGATGATGAAATTAATAATTCCTCTAGGAAAGGAATGATGTCTGTACATGGTAATTTTAAATTTTCCAAACTGAAAGAAATTCCTGAACACTCAAATTAAAACCAAACAAAAATGAATAGTCCAGTTGTGATCATTTCTGTATTTAAGCCAGCTCCTCTCTATTCATCGACTCCTAAAGAATGATACAGCAGTATTATCCTCCCCAAATTGATTCCATCTCTAGGAAATCATTCTAAAAAATGTTGAGGACAGGGAAATTATTTGGCCAGGTCTCGTAGTGAGCATGCACAGATGAATAGTAAGGTGCTTTCATGGAGATCAACAAGAAGATCCTGCCAAACCATGCTGTGCAAGAACATAAATCACTTTTGTGTCCCCACATTTCCAGGCTCGACGAGGATCCCAACCGCTTCCCACAGGTGATTGCTGATGCCAAGTGCCGCCTCTCCAGCTGTGTGAACCCCCTGGGGCAGGAGGACCACAGCCTCAACTCTGTCCCCATCAAGCAGGAGATCCTCGTCCTCCGGCGGGAGCAGCAGGGCTGCTGGCCCACCTACCGCCTGGAGAAGAAGGTCATCACCGTGGGCTGCACGTGTGTCACTCCAGTCATCCACCACCAGTCCTAGGAGGAATTATTAGGGGAGGTGACATTGGGAAGCAGAAATGTCTCCTATGGACATCCCGCTGGTGAAATCCCACAGTCGCCCACCTTGAATCCCAGGAATTCAACACGCCGTTGCCCTTCCAAATCTGAGCAAATTGCCTCCTGAAAGTCCTGATTCAGCTGGTTTTGATTTATGGATTTTGGGATAGGAATTGCTGGTGGTGGAGGGGAGGGAGAGGGGTGGAGGAAAAGCTTTGTTTGTGACTCCAAGCTGTGAGAGGGTAGAGCAGTGCTTTGTAAATTTATTTTTTGTTGTGATTTGTGTCAGTTTGGTGAATTGAATGAGTTATAGTTTCAAAAGTTGTCCTTGGGAGTAAGTTGCCCTAATTAATACATGGCCACCAGCGCTGCCACAAAAAATTCCTCCTGAACCTTCTCCCTCTCTTCCTCATCCCCTCTCCCTTTCCCTTCTCTGGCCACCCCTGGTCAGTAAGATATTACCAGTGTCAATCAGACATTAATGCCAACAGGCCTGAATTGTTACCATACTCTGCATTTGTTTGGTTTTGTTTGGTTTGGACTGATTTATTGCAGAGCATTTTGGGAGATAATTGAGTCCACTGCATTGATTGTTAAAATGGTAAAAAACCACTGAGTGTTTGTATTTCTATTTATATATTCTATTTATGACTATATTTATGGCTTTGTTTGTGCTCAGAGTATTAAAAAAAAGGATAATTTTACTCTGTATTTATTCAATAACTTATCTGCTGAATAAAAATCATATTTTATTTAAAAAAATGTTGTTTTGTGGTAGTTCAAAATGAAAGCAGACACAGAGAATGGTTTTGTGCTGCAGTGGCACTGAGAGATTTCAGCAAATATCGGGTGTTTTCCGGTGCAGTGAGATGAGTAAGAAGGGGCAAGAGAGAACTTGCAGCCTAAACAGATGAAAAGATGCAAAAAAGAGGATGAAAGAGGTGAAGGGAGGTTCTGCAGACAACACTGGAAGACTTGGCAATGGAGCCAGGTTCTCCAGACCTTGAGTATGGTCTCTAGGGATGATGGGAAAAGAAGTGGGAGACATCACATTGCAGGGCTGCAGCTGGAATTTGGGAGGCTGGTTCATGAGAGCTGGAAAAGAACTGTCCTATTGCCTCCCAGGCAAGAAGTCATCCTTATAAACATCCTTCTCCACCAGATGGATGGTTGACTCAGCAGGAATGCAGGGAAATGTGAGATGGCTTCATCTCACTGCTCTTTAACCACCTAAATTATAGGTGCTGGGACTGAAATGGCGGATGAAGATCCCTCCACATCAAGGGAACGAGGAGTTGTACCTGCAGGGCAGGTTTGCCTGTGGAGCTGAGATGTCTTGCCTTAGGAAAGGAGGAATTGCCCTTTCTCCCCGTTAGCTGCACAAGGAGCACAGATTACCAAGACTCACCCTTCAGGAGTTGGACTCAGTGATCATTCCACCTCAGGATATTCCATCATTCTATGGCTATTTATTAGTTCATCAAACAGCTTCAGCGTTGCTCTTTTTTGACATTACTCATCTTTCATCCAGAGCTGAGCCAGACCCTCAGACCTCTGACTTTGGTTTCTGCTGGTGGAGGCTTTAAGCCTGTATTTCCTTTGACCCTTGAATTTAAATCAGGGCAAACCTGTGTGAATGCATTCTCATATTTCATTTTGACTGCACAGAAACCACGTTAAATTAGATCCACCTGGTGCAGGTAGACCCTGAGTTTCCTCTCCAGAGTGGGTTGGGCAAGTCAATGGATCTAACTGACTGAAGACCAGGTTGGATGGGGCTTGGAGCAACCTGATCTAGTGAAAGGTATCCCTGCTCATGGCAGGGGTTTGGAACTAAATAATCTTTCAGGTGTCTTCCAACCCAACCCATTCTATGAGTCTACAATGACTCCTTTGGTGCTTTTCTGTTGAGTCAGGTGTATTTTCTGCCTTGTGGGTCACTGGGAGCTGGTTCAACAGCCCATGGGCAATTATCTCATTCAGTTACAAGCATTTGTACTCATTTGTGGCAGCAGCTGTTTCATTATGACCACCAAGCTCTTCATGTGGTGGAGAGCAAACCCATGGAGGCATTTTCTGCTCACTCTTGTGTATCACCAGCTTTCCTCTTACAGTAACCACTGACCAGGAAATCACACCCCACTTCTTACTCCTGACCTATTTCTCTCCCTCTTGATGAGCCCAACTCATCTTTTTCAGGGAGAAAACTACTCTACATGTCTCTTCTCAGTCGTAATTAATTAACATTGGGATCATGGCAGCTAAATGGGTGTATGCTCCTGTGCCAATGCTCCTAGACATCCCTCACCTCATCCCAAGAGTTATCCTAACTGGATGAATGATGAAGTAGCCAATTAAGAAAATACACAGGTAGCTAATTAAGAAAATCTCACCCATGGGTCACGAGGTTTTGCAGCCAGAGCCATTAACTGCAAACCACACACCTCTCAGAGAGATGTGGGGATTTTTTCTAAACAAAATAAGCAACAGAGGTTATTTCCTTCTAATGGCATCATTCCTAGAGTGCACCTAGTTGTAAATATGAGCCTGGTTATACTTTAAATGCTGGCTTTTGTTGCGGGGTTGGAACTAGAGTGATCTTTAAGGTCCCTTCCAAACCAAATCATTCTGTGATTCTGTGAATCTAAGAATACAAAAAATGTGTTTATGCTTCTTGTAAACAGCACAGTCATATCACCACTGAGAGCAAACACAGTTCACAGCTGGGGACCAGCCTTTGCTAAAGGCTTTGCTTGTTTTTTAACACTTCAGTAACAGATCCAGCTCCTGGGCACCCAGTTGGGCTTCTCTGGCTCTGAAATGTGGCTCAGAGCAGCCTTCAGGGACTTGGTTGTTTTACCAGAAGACACATCTGTAGGTGAAGTAGCAGTGCCACAGTGTCTTCCTGTAACTTGCTGGGCTAAGCAACCTCCAGTCAAAGGTTGGTGTCTGACCCTCAAGGACTTTCCTATCTCTTTTTTCTGCTTGCCTCTCACTAAGCTCCTTTCTCTGTCCCTTGCTCCCTGCTCCTCTTGCTGTGCCTTTTCTGGCAGCTCAAGCAGGGATCCTGGTGTAGCAGTTCCCATGAGGTGTTGGAGGGAGCACCCTGCAGAGCCCCCTGCACCAGTGTGGTCTGGGGGGCAAAGAATTGATCTCTGCTTAGGTAGGTGCCTCTTCCCAGACCTGTGCTGTGACCTGTGTGTGTGTTGACCTAAATCAGTCAGGCCTCTCTAGACCCCTGACCACAGGCAGATGCTCCTGGAGGTGTTCAAAGGGACTACAGAGCAGGGCAGCCTGTTTCACAAAAATTATGGCTTTTTAAGATGTACAAAATTAAATATATAAAGAATGAAAATGTTGAAAAAACCCAAGAATTATTTGTGTTGGTGTTTGGTAAGCCAGAGGATTAATGGCTGGAAACCCCAGAAGTTGAAATGGTTTGTTGAGAATTAGACCTTACAGGAGAGATTTTAAGAGGACGAGCAATTTTCTGGTCAGTCCTATGGGGATCTATGGGCTGGTGTCAGTGTAATAGGTATAGATAATGGGGTGAATTTCTGTGTCAGCTGTGTCTGGTTGCCCTGGGAGATGGCCAGAGAGATCAGGCAGGAAACCTTCTCCCATGTCACCATCACAGGGTAAAATATTAGACTTGCCTTGATCTTCCCTGTGAGAATGGTGAGACACTGGCACAGAGAAGCTGTGGCTGCCCCATCCCTGGAAGTGTTCAAGACCAGGCTGGACAGGGCTTGGAGCAACCTGGTCTAGTGGAAGGTGTCCCTGTCCATGGCAGGGCCTGAACTAGATGATCTTAAATGTCCCTTTCAACCTAAACCATTTCATAATTCTGTAATCTCCTTTTGTCCCCATATCCTTCTTCCTCTTAATTCTTTATTTTCAACCTTGTGCTTAAGAGGAATCTGGATGAGTGGGCTGAGTGCATTTTCTGCAGCACTGTTGCAAGGCAGTGACTAACCCTCCCCCCAGACTCATTTAAAATGTCTTTGATTGTCTGGTACTACCTGTCAGAGTCAGAGCTGTTGGTGGGCATGGGACTATGCTGGTGCTGCTTTTCAGGAGCTGAGAAGATGCCAGTCAAGTTCAGCACCAGAAGCAAACTACACCTTCTGCCTTTTGCACTTCACAAAGAAGAGTTCCAGGAGTTGGACAACAATGATCCCTGTGGATCTCTTCCAAGTCAGGATATTCTATGATTTAAAGCATTTTCCATCTTTTCTGATTATTCTCCATCCTTCCAGGTAGCAGGTCTGACTCTTCAGCTTTGCAGAGAAATCCCTTCTTGTTTTCTGTGTAACTTTTTATTTGTTTGTTATTCCTTCAGAAAATTGGCTCAGCTCTGCCACCTTTTTCTGTAACTTCAACAAAATATTAAAAATATGTTTGCTGCTCTTTGGGGGTCATGGACTGACAAAATACTCTTTTCTGGGCACAGCTTTCTGTGAGTGAGTAAAGCCAGTACAAACCATCATGTTTTTCTTTTATCTGCATTCTTAGTAAATATAATATATTTGTATCTTGATCGAGGTCCCTTGTTCTGGTAAATGAATATAGATGGTTTATCTTCTCTCTAACTTGCCCCTAGATTTTTTTGGGGGTGGCTTTTTGTTTCAGATTACTGAAACCTGTGTTCTTGGCCTCCTTGCAGTTGGATCTGTATCACCTTTTACAAGCGTCTGGTTTCTGTGCAGATTGCTTTGATAAGTGCCAATGATGAACACGGTTATCTGATTGTTTGCTGCACAAATCCAATCTCAAACTTCTCTTTCTGCTGGGTTTTGCTCACAGGTTGCCAAGCAATCTGCTTGCCAAGACACTGCCCCACAGATTTTGCAAACTGACGTGAAACTGACATGGGGATTGGAAACTTTAATGTTGAAGATGCTTTTGCAGCAATATTTCCCCCTCCCTCCAAGGATGATACCATTTGAGGGCATCAAACTAGCAGAAATTTGCACTGAAACTCTTGAAAACAAAAAGGAACAAACTTTACCTGTCAAACCTCAAACTGATAAGAGCTGTGCAAGAGTGGAAGAGGAGCCCTACTCCCTTCAATTGCCTCTTGTGATCATTATTGACTGATGACCACCAATTAAACACTTCTGCAGGAGCATGTCCAACAGCCAAACAGCTTGCAGAGGTGAGCATGAAGTTGGCATGATGCCAAGTAAACAAGAAAGGCATGGATTCAGCTGAGCTGGTAAATGATCCAAGGAAGAATGATGCTTCTGGCTGGGAAACTGGAGTATCTTTATCCAGGCCAGGTCAGGTGGTCTAGTGGAAGGTCTAGTGGAAGGTGTTCCTGTCCATGGCAAGAGGGTTGGAACGAGATGAGCTTCAAGGTTCCTCCCTACCCAAACTATTCCATGATGATGATCTTTGCAGCTTGTCAGCAGAAAGCTGTTGGTGTTTCGATGCTTTAGCTGCGTCATCTCTTTCTGTCCTGGTTCTGACTTTTTCCACCTTGTAGCTCTCTCAGCATTTCTAACCAGTCTCCATTACTCATGTGCCAACTCCAGCTCATGGCCCATCACGCCCAGGTAGGAAAGGTTTGGACTTTCTGTGATTTTAACTGTTAGAAGTTATTTGGGGTAGTTGCAGACAATTTGCCAAAATTCCCTCCAGAGATGGTCAGACATTGAGATATTACCTAATGGACAAGGAAGTTAGTTGTGTTTCAGCCTTCCTGGATGGATATTTTTATAAATCCTTGAAAATCTCAAAGGATGAGTGTTCCTCAATGGGTTTTATTTTTGGCTTTTTTTTTTTGGAAGCCTGTTTCCATGCTTAATATTCATGGGACAACTGGTCAACTGATACAAACTTAAGGGCCTGCAGGAGACCTTAAGAAATAATAGCTGGAGAGAAGATTGGAAACAAGCTAAATTAGGATCACATATATCCTAAATTCCTCTGTAAGGGCAAAATTATTTCAGTGTTTTAAGGTAAATAAAGCTGTGGACAGCAGTTGATTGTTGTGATTGCAGATCCTGTGATGAGTAAAAATTGATGTTTCCTTGGCCCAGTGTTTACCTACCAGGTCAAGAAATGATGTGAAACCTGTGTCTGTGCCATGGGTTTAGGTTACAGGACAACCCACTTTGACCTGGAGTAGATTAGGGAGGGCTTAGTCTCACTGGCACATCTGGAGGGAATAATCCCCAGTAGCAGAAGATGATTCCATCTCCAGTTAGCACAGCTGGATCTGCAGAAGATGCTCTCACTGAGAGGACCTTACCTCACACTGGGGACTTGCACCCCTGAGCTCTGCATCTCTCCAAGTACTTGCTGTTGCATTTGCCAGTGGCATTTTGCCAGGGCCTGAGCAGGATCATGCCTCCTCAAGACAGCAGCAAACAAAACATCCACACCCTCACAGAAGGCAGGCTGCCTTCTGAAACATGGAACATCTCCATCTGAGCACTTTTAACCCAAGTGTGCTTTAAATAAACCCACCTGCCTCACCAGACATCCACCCACATGCCCCTTCACAACCACAGCAGAAGTGCTGTGTCAGTGTGCTCCACATTTCAAGCACTGACTGCTGGCACGAGCTTGGAGAAAATTACCATTGCAATCAGCCAGATGTGGTTAATTGCTTCACCCATGCACTTTTTCTCCTGTACTCAGGCAGCGACCCTGCTCCACAGAAAATGGGTTGAAACAGGTTGGAATGAGATCCACAGATAATGTTGGAGCAAAGTTAAAACTCGGCAGTGGAAACACACCTGCTATTTTAGGGGAGGGAGTTTCTTTCCCTCAAAAAAAGCCTTGAAGTGTTGTGTTGAACCCATCTTTACAAATCCTTTTCCAGTTGGATAATTAGATGTATAACTGGGTAGATACTTAGAAGAAACTTTTTTTGCTTCCCTGTCTTTAATGTGAATCTCTTGGATGTCACTTGATAAATCATTTTCCTCTGGGTATCTTAATTTCTCTATTGGCAAAAGGCTGTTTTCCCTGATTTTTTGCATGGGCATTACATTGTACTGTAGCAGAGCCATATGTTATCAAGGAAGTTTTAGGTTTTAGCATCATGTAAATCTATTTTATGGTAATAATTGAGTGATTTCTTGCCTTAACAAAAAGGCATCTTTAGAAAGAAAGGAGAATACCAAAGAGTTTTTTTACTGGTTTTTTATTACACAAAGATAAATAAACATTATCTTAATACTTTAAAATAATACATTAGGATAATACATTATTACTGTCTTTTCCACTAGCATAAATAGATTTATATAAATAGACATTTCAAAGTGTAAACTACAGACGGGTAGAATTCCCATGATTTTTCAGCCTGGCACATGAAGGTGTCCGGATTCTGAATTAATAAAGCTCAAGATGTGTGGGAAAAACATATTAATTTTTTTTTAAAGTGAGACTCTTTTGGTTTTTAACTTACTCTGATATATTGTAGTTAATCAGTTTTATGGAGACTGAATCAGGCCCCCTCATTCCAATGCCAGGAGGTTTTCCATGCCTCCCTCAACTACTGCCTCCCTTCAAGCCTGGTGTTGGATCAAGGGGGTGACACACGTGCAGCCCACAGTGATGATTTTCTTCTCCAGTCTGTAGGATTGCTGGCAGCCCTTCTGCTCCCTGCGGAGGATGAGGATCTCCTGCATGATGGGGACGGAGTTGAGGCTGTGGTCCAGCTCTCCCTCGGGATTCACACACCGGGAGTGGCGGCACTTGGCATCAGCGATCACCTGGGGGAAGCGGTTGTGGTCCTCGTCGATCCTGTGAGGTGGCAGGAAAGGAAGCCTTTGAAATGGAGATGCTGCTGCAGCTCCAAAGGCAAGGTAATCTGGATAACTATGTGCTCCCAGCTCCTGAACCTGCTCCTCCTGGGATGCATTGCCAGGGAAGGGGCAGTAGACACTCCTCTACTGTAGGTTTTTAAGGACTAAAGTGTAAGTAAGTAAAGAACTCGATGATCTTAGAGGTCTTTTCCAAACTTAATGATTCTGTAATTCTAAATGTTCGTGCCAGGCTGCATACAACTACCTTAGCAAAGAATTTGCTTCAAGCAGGCCCTGACTTTGAAAGACTGATCAGAAATAATTTGAGTTTCCCAACATGTCACTCTTGTTAATGGACTAAAAACCTTCAGCTCCCTCCCAAAATGTGAAACATTAATGCTGATGTTATTAAACCACCCTTGAATTTGGTGCAATACTAACCCTCTGAGGTACTTTTTATGATGTCTTAGGTAAAGACATGTTTTTGGAGATAAAGCTTGCCCCAATATATTGTTTAAATATACAATTATATATATAAATTAATATAATTAATTCATATTCATATTCATATTAATTAATTAAATAAATAGTTAAACAATAAAAGTAAATTGCGTTGCCTTCTGTATGTTTTTGCCCTGTGTTCCTTTCTCTACTGGTTTCTCTGATCAAAGACATCACATAGACTGAGGATATCCTCATATTTCCTAAATCTCTCAACAATGAAGCACTGAAAATAAAGATGTGGGCACAGACTTGCCATTACCCTTGTCCAGGGCATCCAGTGCATTTCCAGCCCTCAGAGACAGGGATCATACCTGTAATCCCACGGAGCCAGAGAGCGGCTGCTGACATCAAGGCTCGCTTTGGTGTCTTGGTTTGTGTTGCTGATGCTTATGTTGACTCTCACAGTCTGGGGAAATTTTGAGTCTTTTTGGGTTGGACATCCAGGATATGCTTGCTTGAAGAGGCTCTCTGGCTTGAATCCAGGCTTGATCACCTTCCCGAGGGGAGAAGTGCTGGCTGAGAGCAGGGCCAGCAGCACGAGGAGCAGTGCCCTGAGCTGAAGAAAATCGGTGCATTTAGGACATAAGGCAGGCACAGCTTTGAAATGTATCCAGAGTCAGCCTAACTGGTAGTTAAAGCCTAACATGCAGGTTGGGGTAATTATGGAAAAGCATGGTATATGTCACATCCACCTTTGCTTTCATTGACTGATTCTTACAGTACTGACAGGTATGATACACGCCCAGTTGTAATTTGGTGATGAAAAAATTAAATTATAGAAAATAATATAAGACAGGAGATTTCAGAAAGGATATAACAAGAAAAAGATTCCCTGAGGCTGAGTTTTCAGTGTATTTCTTGGCTCGGAGTAGGTTGTGGTATCTCACATCACAATATACTCATAGTCTCACTGATGCCCCAACTAGCATTTTAGTTATTTTCAATTATTAATGGTTTAAACAAGCATTTTAAAGGTGGGTGCAGATGTCTATTCCATCTGTTAAAATTTAAACATGTCTCTGTCAAATTGAGGAAAAAACCCATAAAGAAAATTCTTACCAGAGAAGTACAAAGGGTCAGAGACATTTTCCTTCCTCCTTTTACTGCAGCTGATGCTTGTGGTGGGTTCTGCTGATCTGAAGGTGACTGGGCACATTTGCTCCTGGACCTTTTATAAGGGTTTCTAGGCTGTCCTAGATAATTTGGAGTAGGTGTTTTTTTCCCAACCTTAACTGTGGTTTCTGACCATAACTTAAATTAAAAAGTGTATGTATATACATTCCATTAACTCAGGTGGAAGACAGGATATGGGGTCACCCTTTCTTAGATCTGTAGGTGACATCATTCTTTCAGCCATGTCACTCAAGTGGTAACAAAACTCAATGACGATACTAAAAAACCACAAAAAATTGGTACTTAATGTAAATTCATGTGTGCAAAGTACTCAATTTTAAATTAGGATGCTGTAGGTATCAAAAAGAAATGTCACTGGCAAAGGTTGGATCTGTTTGCTCCTAGGTCAGTCTGATGTCTTTTCTTCCCAAATTGGGCAAATGTTGGACAGCTGGTCACCATCAGATTGCTCCCAAATTGTTGTCACGGGCTGTAATTTGTTGTGATGTCTGAGGAGCAATGTTCCTTCTCAAGCTCCTATTTTTTCCTCAGATCTCCTGCTCTGAACTGGGCTATTTTTATTCATGGTTACACCTTGGGTGTGATATCTCAGTTTTGATCAAAATGCTTTGTGATAGGGAGTTCCTAATTCAGTCATTTTCCACATATGAAAAAAAAGTTAACTTCATTTTGAGCTTGCCATCGTTTTATTTTACTTTCATTTTCTTTCTCCTGTACTATGAGACAGGGCTTCGATCCTAAGGAAAGTGGTCTGGGAAGTGTAATGGATGTAGTTAAATTTTCGGTTCCTAAGTTAGGGAGAAGACAGAGGGGTTGAAGAAAAACCTTGAGAAGGCTGTGAGATGCAAAATGACTCCTCTTGTAGGCAGGAAAACTGGAAGGAACTGCAGACCCCTCCTCCATGGTATGTAGGTGATGGAATGATGCACTCAAAAATACTGGGAGCTAAAATACCTTCAACAGGGTAGCCCCAGGTATTATGACTCCCCATGTCCTGGCCCCATGTCCTGTGACCAGTGAACACATGTAGCTCTTAATCCCACCCTACTGTCTCTATCTTTTTCACACCACATATTGCAGCCATGGGATACCTTGCCATGTTAGTATTTAATCATGCAATATTTAGGAGAGTTTTAGATTGGATATTAGGAAGAAATTCTTCCCTGTGAGGATAGTGAGGCCCCAGAGAAGCTGTGGCTACCCCATCCCTGAAAGTGTTCAAGGCCAGGTTCAAGTCCTGGTCTAGTGGAAGCTATCCCTGCCCATGGAAGGGGATTGGAACGAGACAAAGGAGCTTTAAGGTCCCTTCCAGCCCAAACCATTCAGTGGTTCTGTGATTCACATCCACATGCTCAAGTGGGCCAACTCCATTTGACATGGTGACACTCAGGATCCCTTCCTCCCATCCAGGGCTATTGTTCTAGATTTTCATTAAGAAATTGTAAGGAGGTTGCAGAGCAGGAGAGATTGAGCTGCTGCAAGGCTGTGTCCCCTTGTTACTTTGGGCACTGTTGTTGCTCTAACTGGTTTTTTATTTTTTTCCTTAGGCAGATGTCTTGCTGAGCCCGAAATGCTCATTAAAAACTTCAGGCTTGACCCTGAAAGAGACCTTGCCTGCAGGGAGGGATGTTTGTATTCACTCCCCTCATCTGCTTTCAGGGATTTAAATCAACAGCTCTCCAGTGAGTATTTAGGTCACTAGGATTTATAGGATGCTCTGGGACAGGGTGATTTTGTGGCATCTTTCAGTATCCTTTGTGGAGAGCTCAGAGCTCTATGGTTACGTCAGTCAGCAGCAAAGTAGGGATGTGAAGATTTTGGATAAAGCAGTTATGTGTTGATGTGGCCCTTAGGGACATGGTTTAATGGTGAGCTTTGCAGTGGGTTAATGCTCGGACATGATGATCTTCGAGGGCTTTTCCAACCTTAGTGATTCTGTGATTTTGTACCACTCCAGGAACTAGGAACTGGATGCCTGAAGAGAGGGGCAGACTCCAATCTCCCAGGCTGCAGCTTCCCAGGTAATGATGCTGATTGCAAAGAACTCTGAGATGTAACAAACCAGGCACTGCCATCCAAAGAAATTCCTGGAGAGTAGGAGGATGATGAACACATACAAGGGTGTTGATCCTGCTCATAGGCTGAGTTTCACAGAGATTTTTGACAAAGAGGTTTACATTTTAGAAAGGAGGGGATGAGCCTTCCACAACATGAAGGCAACCAACAAGAAAGAGACGCTGTTTACAAGAGTATGGAGTGACAGGACAAGGGAAGGATGGCTTCAGACTGACAGAGAGTAGCTTCAGATTTGATATTAGGAATAAATTCTGCTCTGTGGGGGTGGTAAGGTCCTGCCACATTCCTAGAAGTGTTCAAGGGCAGGTTGGGTGGGGCTTGGAGCAGCCTCAATAGTGGAAGATGTCCCTGCCCACGGCAGGGGATTAGAATGAGATAGTCTTTAAGGTCCCTTACAACCCAAACCATTCAGTAATTCTATGACTCTATGATTCTATAAAATTGAATTGATCCTTCTCTGACATTTCTTTCTTAGGAAATTACTCTTGTCACTTTGTTCTGACAGAGGGTTACAAGTAGCTCAGATATGTATTGTAAAGCAACACTCAGTGTAAGAGCCTTGATCTGCTGATCATACCTTTCCTCAGGTCTCATTTTGGTGATGTCTTCACATGAAAATGATGCAAACAAGGTGCGTTTTTTACGTTTGCTTAATATTTATGTCCAAATTTTGCTCACCTTGTGCCATCCAGAGGAGGATGTAAATAAGGGTAGAATTTAGTTTAAGGTTTCTGGGATACCCATGACCTACATCCGCTTGTTTACAAGACACTGATGCTTCAGAAGTTCAGTTTCCCTCTTCTAGTTAGAGACGTACAGGTTAAAGGAAATGATCCCCTCAGAAGGGGTTTTCTCTACCGCCATTTACTGAAATATCCATTCAAAGTGGGTCAGTTAAATTTCCCATTTTAGAAGCAAAAAAAGTTTTCAAAAGCTTAAAAGGCAGCGGAAGGTCAAACTGAACCGGCCTGACCCTAAATCCAGGCTCATCTACCCTAAATGTGTCAGTGGTTTGGGTTACCTCAGCACTTGAAAGGTGAATAGTTAAGCATTCAAACACGGCTGACGTGCCACAATGTTGCAATGGTGAAAAAAAACCCCTTTCCATGGTTTATATTGAGCAATGAATTCATGTGTTTGCAATCGTCAAAGGTGAGACGTAAGTGACTGAGGAGAAAATATACCTCTTGAAATGCTTCCGCCAGGTCTCAGTTATGCAAATGAAGCTCTCACATATCTGGTACTAAGATTTTTCCATGTTCCAAATAATTATTTTGTGATTCTTAATGGTCTGAAGTGAAAAAAAAAATTATTATGATTTTCCTTGTGAGATTAGAATTTACCCCATGGGATTTGTTTTATTTTAACGCATAGCTCTCTCTTAGCCAGAGATCTGGAAACTGGGGCACCAACAAAAGCTTATTGAAACAAAAAATTTCAAGATTATCTAAAGCTTTTTTGAGATTAAGTTGCTGTTTAAGTACTTTGCCCAGCTGAGATTCTTCAGGCACCCAAATCTGAGTTCAACTGGCATTGATGACAATTTTTTCCCTCAGATAATATCCTAGAATCACAGGATGGTTTGGGGTTTGAGTTTTGAGCCATTGACAGTTGCCCTCTGAATGTGCCAGAGCTCTGGAGTCCTGAGCTGAGCTTGCTGTAAATTAAAAGAAAACTGGCAGATATCTCCAAATACTTTAAACATTCTTTTTTTTTTTTTTTTCAATCCCTATCATTTAAGTTTATGATATTTCTGGAAAATAAGACATTTTTTATTTACAAGTAGGAAGACATTTACTTATTTTTTCTTATTGGAGAGAATGCATTTTCTTCCTTTTGAGAACACATTCTTACAAATCTCTATAAATACAGCAGCACTATTCCTCCTAAATACAAGCATTGCATGACCCACTCTGCATTATGGAGGAAATTTCTGGGAGATCAATGATTACACTGAGCCTTAGGCCAGTGGTTAACTGAGGAAAAGTTGAAACAGAACTTGGTGGGGCAAGACTCTGAGCACCCTGATTAAACACTGAAGTTTTTATAGTTTGCTTTAATTAAATCTTTCTCTGAGTAGAAGGTTGGATCAAAGACTTCCAGAGGTCCCTTTCAAACTGGTTAAGTTCTAGTGGAAGGTGTCACTGCTCATGGCAGGGGGGTGGATTGAGATGAGATTCAAGGTCCTTTCCAACCCAAACTGTTCCATGATTCTGTGACATTCAGAGGAGACCACAAAGATGCTCCAAGGGCTGGAGCCCCTCTGCTCTGGAGACAGGCTGGGAGAGCTGGGGGTGTTCAGCTGGAGAGGAAAAGGCTCAGGGGAGACCTTAGAGCCCCTTCCAGAGCCTAAAGGGGCTCCAGGAGAGCTGGAGAGGGACTTTGGCCAAAAACCTGGAGTGACAGAATGAGGGGGAATGGCTTTAAACTGACAGAGAGTTGCTTCAGATTTGATATCAGGAATAAATTCTTCTCTGTGGAGGAGGTGAGACCCTGGCACATGTTGCCCAGAGAAGCTGTGACATCCCTGGAAGTGTTCAAGGGCAGGTTGGACAGGGCTTAGAGCAACCTGGGATAGTGGAACATGTCCCTGCCCATGGCAGTGGGGTTGGGACAAGTTGATCTTCCAACCCAAACCATCTGTGATTCTGTGAAATCCCTGCACTGATCTCCTACCCCTTGATCTTTGTATAGAGATGACAGATGAGGTAAAGTAACATTTTTTCTCTATTAAACACCTCTACTTTTCCTCCCCAGCTGCTGCAGTAAAAATTATCGTCTCCTACTTCATGCCTAGATTTGCCAAACACACCTAAGTGGATATCACAGTCACACATCAACTGTGGTTGCTGCCAGTGGTTGACAGTCTGTTTCATGACTAATATCTAATAGACACTCAGTAGCTGGAAAGTCAACAGAAAGGAAATGAGCCTCAAAGCTACATTTTATGAAAGGGACACTCATGGGGCAGTTAGAGGTTGGTGCTACGTGCTGCAAATCCAGCCCTTAGGTGGCAGCTGCTCAACCAACTTCACTGCTTTCAAACCAAATTAAATTCAGAAAACTAGTTTTATCACCAATGCACTCACTGTGCCTGTATCCCAGGGATTAAAGTCAGGGCTGCCAGGCAGGTTTGATAAGATACACTTCAGAAATAAAGTAATTTCTGCTGTAGCCATTTGCCCACTGCCAGGTAAAATCTGAAAATATTGGTCATTCATCATAGAATCATAAAATCATAGAATCACAGAGTATTTTGAGTTGGAAAGAACCTTCATATGTCATTGAGTCCAACTCCCTTGCAATAAGCAGGAACATCTCTCTCTAGACCAGAGCCCTGTGCTCAGAGCCCTGTCCAACCTGATCTCGAATGTTTCCAGAATCATCTCATTTTAAGAAGCCAAGTCCCAATTTTTTTTCCTTGAAGAGCAATCACTCTTGGCCACAACATTTTGTGTGCAAAAAGTGCCAGAATTCAAAAGTATTACAGAATAAGTGACTCAGAGTGGTTTTGATGAGAGTTGTAACGGCACAGTAGGCTCCTAATTTTCGAGCTCTTTCACCTTGCTGAGGTTTGAGTTGACTTTTTTTTTAAATAAGTAATGGAAATTCATAATTTTTCCAATCATATGCAAATTCTGACCACAGTGCAAAGCAGTTTCCAGAACTATCCCAGGCAGAGATTTCAGAGAATAACCACTGATGAAAGTTTCCTCCTCTGAGATGCGTGGAGGTGAAGTGGGGGCAGTGGATGGGCAACAGAAGACTCATGTCCCATTTTAACCTGAATGATGCCTCTTAACCAGACCTGGGCCTTGTGTGCTGATGCTATGGACACAAGGACAAAGCAAATAGGTGTGTGCCAGCAGAGTGGGCCACCCCTGGTGTTTTTAGCAGCTCTTTATTTTGGCTGAACTGGCTGTGCTGAACCCAGAAAAAGGAATGGTGGCCATACCAGTATTTCAACCAATGTTAAATTCCGAATGATTATGGTTTTTAAATACTTAGAGGGGGCTTATAAAAAGGAGAAACTTTTTACATAGGCAAGGAGAGATGGGACAAGGGGGAATTGTTTTAAACAGACAGAGGGCAGGTTTAGATTGGTTATTAGGAACAAATTCTTCCCCATGAGGGTGGGGAGGCCCTGGCACAGGTTTCCCAGAGAAGCTGTGGCTGCCCCATCCCTGGAAGTGTCCAAGGCCAGGTTGGATGGGACTTGGAGCAACCTGGGATAGTGGAAGGTGTCCCTTTCCATGGGAGCGGGTTGGAACCGGGTGATCTTTAAGGTCCCTTCCAACCCAAACCATTCTGTGACTCTATGATCAGTGGGAACAAGCCAAATGGGGTCAGAGCAATGAGCTTTTGGAGGATAGAAAATAAAAGCTGTGGATGATGAGGGGTTGATATTCTGATTGCTCTTCATATTACCTGTATAAGCCACACTGTGCTGAGCAGTGGGAATGTTGTAGAAATATATGGGATTGACAAGTACAAGTATAAGCAAACTCTGATTTCCCTTTAATCAGTTAAGGACTTGCTAAAAGCTCTTCCAATATAGTAGCTGAACTTACTCTCTTTTTTTCATCTCTCCTTTTATGTTTTTTACTCTGAAGATTGAAATGCTAAAATGAAATTCCTACACTTCTACCACAGAGAGAAATCTTCTTGCTGTTTCCTACCTACAGCTTCCAAATCCTGTAAAAGGCCTTCATCCCACCCCTGCAGAGACACGAATTCACTGCCTTCACTTCTGCTGTCTTCCCTGATGCTCAAGTGATTCCCCTGGGACAGCAGCAGTGCAGGAGAAGCCAGATATCACAAGGTTTGTGTGGTGCACAACATCTGATGCCTGATAAGCAACTTGTATGAGAAAAACGGAAGGAGACAAGCAGGCAAAGTACCCAAATGTCTCATCATCCCAGCTTGAAGTTGGTTTGCAAAGGATTCAAGCAGGGTTTTACCATATAAAGTAGCATCAGGGTAAGTAGAATGTTAATCAGGTGGTGGGGTGATTGCTTGTCTGTCCTATTTTCTTTCCCTGTTTCTAGCAAAGGAAGGATTGGCAGGGGCTTTCTGCCTGTGTGCAGGCCACCTTTGTTCCCTCAGGGGAGAAAAAACAAGGCTTTAAACAGGATTAAATGGTCCCATTCAATGACAGAACCAGGACATGACTGGTGGAAGAGCAAACAAATGGTAGTGTGTCAAGAGGTGGGTCTTGGTCCTTCTCCTTGGGAGAGAACTATGAGAAGAAAGTGGAGAAGAGTGATTTCTTTCCCTTGGATAGCAAGCACCAACAGTGGTCCTCCTTGACAACTCTCAAAAGATTTTGGGTCATAAATTTCTTGTTTTGAAAAACTGAGATATTTGGGGTGTATCACATCAAGTCTTCTATTTTGAGTCACATTAATGTAAATATATTGACATATATTTATTTCCTCTGAAAAATGGCCTTTTATGGAATGAACGCAACAGTTCCTGAAAACTGACAGTTGTGGCAATTAATGCCCAATAGAATTGTGTTTTATTCCACACTGATAAATATTCTGTGGAATGTTCTCAAGGTGTATTTGCACCGTGCTTTCATTTACTGTGAACAGGGTGTTTGCTCAATGCAGAATCGCTGAAGGCTGTTTCTAAAGGGGTGTGGACTTTAAAGTGTCTCAACTAAACAGAAACTGGATCAATTTTGTGTTTTCTGAAAACAAAGGAACTTGATACTGTCTAAGAATTATTTCTTTCCTGAATTTAGTCATCGTCGATCCTTGTTATCTTGTAGTTGTTTGGTTTATAAAATACAGTGGAAGAGTGTGTTTTTTCATGTAATTAGTGTAAAAAATCACATTAGCAGTGATGAAGTGAATTGAGATGTGGTGATAGACAATATGAGTATGTGAAAATGCTGCTGATGTGCCAGGACTCAGTCCAACAGATGCTCAGCAGAGGAAGGAGTGAGATACTGTCCTGCTGTGTTTGCTTCATGGTGGAGAAAGTTGAACCACATTCCTTTCAATGTTTAGTATTATTTCTTGCTTTCCAAAATTTTTCTTGGTTGACCAAAATAACTCATAAATTCACCAGGAAACAAACCGTTTTTATTTTTTTTAATGAGATAATTTGACAGGGAAAGAAACTGGATTTTTGGTCCTTAGCGATGCAAGATACTTAGTTCTGGATCATCATAAAACAACATTATGAGCTTTGACTATTCAAAAGATCTTTCATTTTAATAGTTGTTTGTATTTTTTATTACTTCTGATTTATGACAGTGGTAAGAAGTTTCTTGGTGGAAGCTCTGGGTTTATGAATTGCTGAAATGCAGGAAGAACACAAGATGGGAAGGTTATCCTTTGCCTAGTTACCCTAATAGAAAGGATGCTTATGAAGAAGCTAAATTTTGTTTTCTGTCTTGTATTACACATTTTATTTTTCCCCACATTATTGAGCAAATAGACATAGATACTTTTCCCCCACTTGTATTTTTAAAAAGATTTTTCTGAGGTATTTGGCAGGACACTTGTCTGAAATCTCTTACTTTTCAAGTTGTGGGGCTATTTCCACTTAGGCTGTTTTGGTTTTTTCTGAGGAAGGGGCTTGCTCTGCACACTGTGAGGAGCTGTGGGTACCTGCTGCACAGCCCAGTCCTGTACCCTGCAGGTGTTCCTTGCACAGATGTGGTGTTATTGAGGGGCACTGCTGGGACTGAGCAAACCCGGGTTATGTAGAGTGGAGATGCAGTGGGATATGAGATGTTAAAAAAATCCCCTTTTGACTCACCTTCAGGTTAAACTGAGAGCAGTTTACACAAAATGCTCAGAAACCTTCAGGGATTTAGGACTGTGCAATGTGGTATCTTGGTGGTTAAGATCCATGAGCTGTCAGTGATGACACAGTCCTTGCTCACAATGATTTGTGTATCTGGTATGAGAGGGAAATCTGGGTAGAGAATCAGAGAATGGTATGGGTTGGAAGGGACCTTAAAGCTCACCTCACCCCAGGGGCAGGGACAATATCCACTGCAGAATCACAGAATCATAGCATGGTTTGGGCTGGAAGGAACCTCTGGACATGATTTACTCCAACCCCTCACCAGATCAAGTTGCTCCAAGCCCCGTCCAACCTGGCCTTGAACACTTCCAGGGGTGGGGCAGCCACAGCTTCTCTGGGCAACTCATGCCAGTGCCTCACCACCCCTGGAACAATTGTCTTTTGACCTGAATTTACTAAACCTTCCAGATTCAGTAGTGCCACAAACCCATACAATGTTCATACTCCTTCCTGCCTCTCAGAAACCCCCCATGACATGTAATGTCATGTAAAGCCTCATGTCCTTTGATCTGTCTGTCACATACATGATCCTGGCCAGACTGTCCCCTCATGCATTATTGTCCCTGTGTGTCTGGGTCTTCCAAAGAACACTGGCCATGGAGACGTGGCAGAAATGAAGTTGTGCTCCAATATGCATCCCCATGGGGAAAATGCAGGGAGTGGGAAGATGGGCTTTCCACAGAGCATCACTGTCCTGTAGCAGAGACACAAACTGCTTTGGACCAGACTGATGCCAGTCCTTATTCTGTTGCACACATGATGCCTCGTCCCCATCCATCCAGAAAAAAATAAGGGCATCATGGATGATGCACATAACAAACATTCATTCGTTTATTTACTGAGAGCTTTGCATTTTATTTGGTGGGGTGAAGATGGGGAACAACCAGCTGAGCTGAGTGTCTGAAATTAGACATCTAAATTCACTGGCTCAGAGAACNATGGGTTGGAAGGGACCTTAAAGCTCACCTCACCCCAGGGGCAGGGACAATATCCACTGCAGAATCACAGAATCATAGCATGGTTTGGGCTGGAAGGAACCTCTGGACATGATTTACTCCAACCCCTCACCAGATCAAGTTGCTCCAAGCCCCGTCCAACCTGGCCTTGAACACTTCCAGGGGTGGGGCAGCCACAGCTTCTCTGGGCAACTCATGCCAGTGCCTCACCACCCCTGGAACAATTGTCTTTTGACCTGAATTTACTAAACCTTCCAGATTCAGTAGTGCCATAAACCCACACAATGTTCATACTCCTTCCTGCCTCTCAGAAACCCCCCATGACATGTAATGTCATGTAAAGCCTCATGTCCTTTGATCTGTCTGTCACATACATGATCCTGGCCAGACTGTCCCCTCATGCATTATTGTCCCTGTGTGTCTGGGTCTTCCAAAGAACACTGGCCATGGAGACGTGGCAGAAATGAAGTTGTGCTCCAATATGCATCCCCATGGGGAAAATGCAGGGAGTGGGAAGATGGGCTTTCCACAGAGCATCACTGTCCTGTAGCAGAGACACAAACTGCTTTGGACCAGACTGATGCCAGTCCTTATTCTGTTGCACACATGATGCCTCGTCCCCATCCATCCAGAAAAAAATAAGGGCATCATGGATGATGCACATAACAAACATTCATTCGTTTATTTACTGAGAGCTTTGCATTTTATTTGGTGGGGTGAAGATGGGGAACAACCAGCTGAGCTGAGTGTCTGAAATTAGACATCTAAATTCACTGGCTCAGAGAACAGGTCAAACCCTGTCAGCAAAGCCATTTTCATGTTGTTTGGTTGTTTTTCTTCATTTGTTGCAGTGTGGTGTGGATAGGAAGAGTCAGAAAACATCTTGCACAAAGATGTGTGGTGATGTGTGTATTGTGGGTTAAGTGGCTGTGGGATAACTGATGTGTTATTTCCTGTGGGTCACAAATCTTTGACAGGCAGATTATGGTTATTTATAGCTCCTTTTTGCATTAAATAAGTAAGAAAAGACAAGTGGACACAGTGTGTTGTGAAGAACATGCTATCATTGTTCTTTATGACTTTTAAAAAAATAATTTAATTACAAATTACATGGGCTGGCAATGCTCAGGAAAAGAGGGTTTGTGGTTGCATTTTGGATAGTGAAGGGAAATGAAGAAGGTTATATGCCAAGGCTCTGCAGATCCATATTGACTAAGAAACCAGCTGAAAGTTTCAGAATCAACAGTCTTGTATGTGATATTTTGGGCCTGTGGAAATCAGTATGATTTGGATTTGAAGGGCCTTTAAAGATCATCTCAATCCAACCCTTGCCATAGTCAGGGACACCTTCCACTAGACCAGGCTGCTCAAAGTCCCATCCAACCTGGCCTTGAACATTTCCAGGGATGAAGGAAATGGTGGAGCAGCCATGTGTGTGT
>WEIV01015735.1:49622-191020 GCA_013390005.1 Calyptomena viridis
GAAACCTTCAGGGATTTAGGACTGTGCAATGTGGTATCTTGGTGTTTAAGATCCATGAGCTGTCAGTGATGACACAGTCCTTGCTCACAATGATTTGTGTATCTGGTATGAGAGGGAAATCTGGGTAGGGAATCAGAGAATGGTATGGGTTGGAAGGGACCTTAAAGCTCACCTCACCCCAGGGGCAGGGACAATATCCACTGCAGAATCACAGAATCATAGCATGGTTTGGGCTGGAAGGAACCTCTGGACATGATTTACTCCAACCCCTCACCAGATCAAGTTGCTCCAAGCCCCGTCCAACCTGGCCTTGAACACTTCCAGGGGTGGGGCAGCCACAGCTTCTCTGGGCAACTCATGCCAGTGCCTCACCACCCCTGGAACAATTGTCTTTTGACCTGAATTTACTAAACCTTCCAGATTCAGTAGTGCCACAAACCCATACAATGTTCATACTCCTTCCTGCCTCTCAGAAACCCCCCATGACATGTAATGTCATGTAAAGCCTCATGTCCTTTGATCTCTCTGTCACATACATGATCCTGGCCAGACTGTCCCCTCATGCATTATTGTCCCTGTGTGTCTGGGTCTTCCAAAGAACACTGGCCATGGAGACGTGGCAGAAATGAAGTTGTGCTCCAATATGCATCCCCATGGGGAAAATGAAGGGAGTGGAAAGATGGGCTTTCCACAGAGCATCACTGTCCTGTAGCAGAGACACAAACTGCTTTGGACCAGACTGATGCCAGTCCTTATTCTGTTGCACACATGATGCCTCATCCCCATCCATCCAGAAAAAAATAAGGGCATCATGGATGATGCACATAACAAACATTCATTCGTTTATTTACTGAGAGCTTTGCATTTTATTTGGTGGGGTGAAGATGGGGAACAACCAGCTGAGCTGAGTGTCTGAAATTAGACATCTAAATTCACTGGCTCAGAGAACAGGTCAAACCCTGTCAGCAAAGCCATTTTCATGTTGTTTGGCTGTTTTTCTTTATTTGTTGCAGTGTGGTGTGGATGGGAAGAGTCAGAAGACATCTTGCACAAAGATGTGTGGTGATGTGTGTATTGTGGGTTAAGTGGCTGTGGGATAACTGATGTGTTATTTCCTGTGGGTCACAAATCTTTGACAGGCAGATTATGGTTATTTATAGCTCCTTTTTGCATTAAATAAGTAAGAAAAGACAAGTGGACACAGTGTGTTGTGAAGAACATGCTATCATTGTTCTTTATGACTTTTAAAAAAATAATTTAATTACAAATTACATGGGCTGGCAATGCTCAGGAAAAGAGGGTTTGTGGTTGCATTTTGGATAGTGAAGGGAAATGAAGAAGGTTATATGCCAAGGCTCTGCAGATCCATATTGACTAAGAAACCAGCTGAAAGTTTCAGAATCAACAGTCTTGTATGTGATATTTTGGGCCTGTGGGAATCATAGTATGATTTGGATTTGAAGGGCCTTTAAAGATCATCTCAATCCAACCCTTGCCATAGTCAGGGACACCTTCCACTAGACCAGGCTGCTCAAAGTCCCATCCAACCTGGCCTTGAACATTTCCAGGGATGAAGGAAATGGTGGAGCAGCCATGTGTGTGTGTCCTTGCCGGGGCAGGACCCTTGCAGTGATGCTTATTAAAGCCAAAAGTCCACCCCAAACCTTCTCAGGTGACATCCCCAGATGCAGCTCTGGTGGAGTTCGGAGGTGTAGCAGATCCATACAGGAGGAAGGGCTGGTGAGGTTAAGCTGAGGTGGAGGGAGGCCAAGTTTCCTGGATTGATGTTTTCAACACTGCTATAGCTGGTTGAAGGGGACCAAACCTCCGAGGAAGACGGGCTTGGTTCCGTTTGACCAGCCAGAGCAGAGCATAGCTCCTGAACACGTCACTCACTCAGCTTCCCTGTGCCTTACCTGCAACAGGAATGAGTAGGATGAGACAGGAACACCGGTGCTGACCACTGCTTAGAGGGAGAGAAGGATGGGACAGCACTTAGGACACCAGCTCTCGAGACATCACCATCTTCCATAGAATTATAGAATGGCTTGGATTGGAAGGACCCTTAAGCATCATCTCATCCCACCCCCCTGCCATGGGCAGGGACCCCTTCCACTATCCCAGGTTGCTCCAAGTGCCGTCCAACCTGGCCTTGGACACTTCCAGGGATGGGGCAGCCACAGCTTCTCTGAGCAACCTGTGCCAGGGCCTCACAACCTTCACAGGGAAGAATTTCTTTCTAATAGCCAACTAAACCTACACTTTTTCATTTGGAAACCATTCCCCCTTGTCCTGTCACTCCAGGCCCTTGTAAATAATCTCCATCTTTCTTACAGGGTCCCTTCAGGCACTGGAAGGCTGCAATTAAGTCACCTCAAAGCCTTCTATTTTCCAGGCTGAACAATCCCAATTCTCTCAACCTTTTCTTATAGGAGAGGGAATCAACTTGGTGGCCTCCTCTGGAATCACTCCAACAGGTCCTTCCTGTGCTGGGACCCCAGAGCTGGAGGCAGCACTGCAGGTGGAGTTCTGGTACATTCATTTTGACTGAGAACAGGTCCATGCACATGTGATGCCCCTATTCCTGGATGGTTTTCTGGATCAGGGTAAATTTCTCACTAATGGATAAATCAACAGATTTAAGGATGGAGGCAAACCTCAGGAGCCAGATTCTGGGTCTCTGTCTAGATGTTTCATAGAGTTTGAAGTTTCTTGGAATCTGGTCTCAGCTCATGAGCTTGGACTTGGGTAATGAGGAAAGTCTTCTGAAACTTGAAGGATTGGCATTTGCTTATCCTGAGCCACAGTAGCATGTGTGTGGAAATTTATCTTAGAATCATTAAATGACAGACTCGTTTGGGGTGGAAGGGAACTTAAAGATCATCTAATTCCAATCCCCTGTCACAGGGGCATCTTCATACAGCTCTTTCTGTCCTGCTGCTTTCCCTCTATTTTTCCTCTATTTTTTTTAAAATTATTTTTTAAATTATGAAAAAAAGGAAAAGCAGGAGGGAGGAAAGACACCTCCTTTGTCAATTGAGAGGAAGTCACCTGCCAGTTGTCTGTCAGGCATCATTTTTCAGAGCTGCCCTGAGCACTCCAGCTGCACCTGGGAGCCTCAGCAATGAGACAGCTGGGGAGACCACGAGCAGCAGGGCATGGGGCAGCTTCCAAAAAGGACAAAAGCAGCATTTTTCCAACCCTGGGCATAGGCCCCTTTCCCTGTACACATGGCCTTTCAGGGAGTTAGAATCGTTGAATCGTTAAGGTTGGAAAAGGCCTCTAAGATCAAGTCCAACCAACTTGATACATTTTACGCCATAAAACATTTTAATTAGGAGGGTTTTTTTTCCACGTCATTTTTGTTCCCTTTGCCCTCTCAGTGCTCAGTGTTGGGAGGAATACTAACTTGAGTAATCTCAGGACTTCTCTGCTTGCTTCATACTCTGTCTTTGTTTCATCAGGGCTATTCATTAGCAAGGAAAGCATCAGAAACATAAATTCTATATTCCCTATGGAAACATAACTTGATGTCAAAGAAACAGCTCCTGCAAGTCTCAAGTTATGACACTGATGCCATACTCTCTCCCATCAGCACTAGAATATTGTAAACTTGATATAATTCAGGAAAAATTAGACTTTTTTACCTTCAGTCAGGGCCTGGATACAGATACACAACCAGAGGCTGGAGGGAAGAACAGAGTTAAAACAGTGGCCTTGACCCCCCAGACAAGCTGTAAGTTTTCCTAAACCTTATCTCCATGTCTATGTTATTTCTTCTCATGTGTCCTTGCAAATGTGTGTGTGCCTGTAATTTAATCCTGTCCCACTTTGTGCAGCAAGAGTTAATGCTGATCCCAGGCTCTGCTGGAACAAGCGTGTGCAGTCTGGAGACAGCTGCTGAAAGTAAATAAGGGATGGGATTCCACTCCAACCCCAAATTTATGCAGGCAGTCAAGACTAGGGACAGGTTCAGCTGATCAGCCAGAAGGTTTGGCTTCATTTGCCAACATGGAAACATCTGGCACCATCTGAGGAGCCACAGGTTGTCTGAGACACCCACATGTGGGATATTCAGGTATAGCACAGATCTGAAGAAAATCTAGAAGCCAGTGGACTATTCTTAGGCTGTCTCCTAAAAGGCACTGAGAGCATCTTCTTGGCAACTAAATAAAGTCCACATCTCCATGTAGTACAACAGGTTTTCAAAACCATAGAGATGAAGAGACCACCAGGGTGCAGAAAGGAAGTGTTATGTTTGAGACATGGTTGATCAGCAAAGCCAGGGAGGGAACAGAGGTCAGGATTCACACCCTGTCTGCTTTTCCCTTGGGAGCCCTTTGGTCTTGCCTAGTTTTTATGATTAGAATCATAGAATGGATTGGGTTGGAAGGGACCATAAAGACCATCTCATTCCAAACCACTCCCATGGGCAGAGACACCTTCCACTATCCCAGGTTGCTCCAAGCTCTGTCCAACATGGACTTGGACACTTCCAGGGATGGAGCAGTCACAGCTTCTCTGGGAAACCTGTGCCAGGGGCTCACCACCTTCACAGCCAAGAATTTCCTCCTAATATCCCACCTAAACCTGCCCTCTGTCAGTTTTAAGGCATTCCTCCTCCTCCTGTAACTCCAGACCATTGTCCCAGGTCCCTCTCCAGCTCTCTTGGGGCCCCTTTAGGCACTGGAAGAGGCTCTAAGGTCTCCCCAAAGTCTTCTCTTCTCCAGCCTGAACACCCCCAGCTCTCCCAGCCTGGCTCCAGAGCAGGGGGGCTCCTGCCTTTGGAGAATCTTTGTGGTCTCCTCTGGACTTGCTCCAGCATCTTCCCATCCTTCCTCTGTTGGGGCCTCCAGAGCTGGATGCAGCACTGCAAGTTGAGTGTCATGAGGGCAGAGTGGAAGAGGAGAATTCCCTCCATTGACCTGATGGTCGTGATATTTTTGATGCAGACCAGAAGGAAAAAGGATAATTTTCCTCTGTTTCTCTTCTGAATTAGTCCTCATAACCTAAGAGTTAGTTCTGTACAAGAAGGATGGGGTGAAATAATAGTCTGACAAGCACTGTTCTAAATTACATATGGGAGACCACAGGCCTTGGATCAGATGCAAAGCCCTGGTGTTGAATCAGACTGAAATTTGGCAAGGCAACTTGGTGGCTGAGGAACATAAATGTCATTGGTTTCAAGGTCTATCTTGGTACATTTCACAGTGCTGAGGTGCAGACCAGCAACTCAGTGGTTTCTGCTGTTGCTGGCACAGTTTTGACCTGTTTCAACTAGGACTGGCCCTCACACAGTTCCTAAGCTCAGCTTGGAAATTAGGGCAGGCCAAGGACCATTCCTAGGAAGGGATTTTGAGCAGGATCATTTATTTAGGTTGGTAAGAGAATCATGGAATCTTGGAAAGGCCGAGGTTGGAATGAGCCTTAAAGACAATCCAGTTCATCTGCTTGCCATGGGCAGGGACACCTTCCACTATCCCAGGTTGCTCCAAGCCCTGTCCAACCTGGCCTTGGACACTTCCAGGGATGGGGCAGCCACAGCTTCTCTGGGTGTGGACAGTTCACTGTTTAGTGAACTAATAGTGGTGTCAACAGTGAAACTTGGACTCCCAGATGCCAAAGCCTCTTTGGAATATGAGTACAAGGAATAACAGCTGTTGGGATAAACCTGTCTGGCTACAGCATTTCCTAAAGCAGAATGTGTCCTACACAACTGACCTGGAGGTTAGATAATAAATGGGTATGAATTTGCTGAATGATGAGGTCTATCTGCTGTCAGAACCTCTCATAGCCAGGTTAAAATTAAATTATGAATATTAATCACTGCAGCATAAAAATGTTTTAAATGCTCTAACTAGATCAGGTTTGTTAAGGGTATTTTGGGGCAGAATTCCTGCAATTTCCCACAGGAAATGAAAGTCTGAAAATATTTCAAATCTAGGCCATAATGAGTGTTTTTTCAGTTCCTTCAAAAAAATTCCTAAATTCTTTGTTGAAACAAATTTAGACAGAAAACTGCCTGAAACTTTGAATATTTATCCTACAGTGGAAGAAGGTAGTGTATGAGAAATTATTTGATTTCTTCAGCTCCATGGAACAGGATCTTCGGGATACCTGGAGACATCCAGGGTATCTCCAGGCTTAGATGGGTTAAAGGCAACTGTTCCACTGCTCGAAAAAAAAAATATACTGAGCTTATTTCTACATGGTGTTGTCAGAGCAAAGAATTAAGCAGTGCTCAGAGGAGGAAAGGACATTTGTGACATGGCACGACTACCCTGAGTTATGATAATACAGATTTAGAAAAGAAAGCCCATCATTTTGGACAAGGCTGAGTGTCTGCTGAGCTCCATAGTGTCATATTAATTAGGAGGTGGCTTCCTGTTCTGTCTGTTCCTGTATTGAGACAGTGTATTGAATTAATGTTGATCAATCCACTACAGTAATTCCTATATCTGTAGCATTCATATTAATCCCATTAAAGGAGCTCTTGTTATGAATTACTGGGAACAAAGAGTTTTGTAACCAAATGTGACACCTGGATCATATTCAGTTTTGCTCCTCACAAGTCAATCCTACCCAGTGTTGTTTAATTCTCTGTGTCACTTAATCCAAAGCATTTTCCATCAGCTGAGAATAGATGACAAAGTGAAATGAGGTAGATTAAATTAGATATTAGGAAGAAATTCTTGTCTATGGGGCTGGTGAGGCCCTGGCACAGGTTGCCCAGAGAAGCTGTGGCTCCTCCATCCCTGGAGTGTCCAAGGCCAGGTTGGAGCAACCCGGGATAGTGGAAGGTGTCCCTGCCCATGGGAGGGGGTTGGAATGAGATGATTTTTAAGGTCCTTAATTCTGTGACTCTATGAATTATTGATGCCATCTGGGATGTAGTGATTTTCAGAATGCCCTTGTAAAACATTGTCAATAAAATATAGTTTTCGTTAGGTAGAGCCTATAGTCTACTGGGTGATTTTTCCAGTGAAAGATATGCAGAATATATCTTTGTTATCAAATTTTCATGGATTCAGGAGTTTGCAACTTTTTCAGATATTCAAATCCCTCTGTGCTCTGTGGTTGCTGAGAGCACTGTAAAGTGAATATAAGCTGCCTGACCATATTTGGCAAAGCCAAATTCCAATAAAATGCAGGTACAGAAGAATGTTGGACTCCTTGCAGTCACTGGAAGCAGAGGATGGAGATGTCTCCCTGAAACCACACACTTCCTTACATTCCATAGCAGCCTAATTCCTATGGGGATATAAAGAAGCATGTCATCTCATAAGAGAAGTCTGGATTGTGCCCTCTGGGCAGCAGAACAACTATCCATCCTCCACTCCTGAAGAGGTAGAGTTGCTCCTCAGACGTGTTTCAGAGCTGACAGAGTCTGCTTCCTCCTTGGAAAAACATTGGCAGCACAAAAACCTGTAATTTTGTGGTGCCCTTGTCCAGTTTGGAATGTTTTGGGGGGATATTTTCACGTGGTTCAGATTTTCCCATGCCTGTCATTCGTAAGCATTCCCATGTGTGCCATTGCACAGTGCTGAAGGCTGGAATCTCATGGAAATGCATGTTGGAGAAGGTGTTGGGCTTGTTTCTGCAGCCCTGAAATCCCGAAAAACTAGAGTTTGCTGTAAAAAAAAGCAAGTCACAAGAGTGAGAGGTGATAAATAGTGTTTTTTTCCTTTCACTTTACCATTGTTATTGGTATTGAGTAGGGCCTTGGGGACCTGCCTGAGCAGAGGAGCTGCTCAAACACACAGGGATGTGGTCCCTGCCCTGGCAAAGCAGGCAATGCCTTCAAAACAAGACAGCAGCTCATCAGAGCCTGGTCTGGCTGGTCAGAAACCAGCTTTAAGTTGTGGTGTCACAGTCATTTAGGTCAGAAAGATCTGGAGGGCTCTTGAGCGTCTCCTGGCTCAAAGCAGGAGCTACTTAGGTCAGGTTGCTCAGCACCTTGTCAAGTTGAGTTTGAATTCTCTCCAAGAATGGAGCTCCCCCAGTGTTTTGGGGTCTCTATCCCAGAGTTTGACCAAACCTGTTTGCTGATATCTAATTGGAATTTCCTCTGTTCCAACTTGTGTCATGCCAACTTGTGCATCTTTGAGAGGAGTCTGTCATGTCACAGAAGTGAGGAAAAATGGGTGGATTTCTGTATTTGTTGCTAGAAATGCCCAGAAGAAATGAAAAACCCTGGTGTCCTCTCTATGCTAAGTCCTGGATTTGGGGCTATTGCATGTTTTCTCTCATGTTTTCTCTTCCAAAAGCACCAAAAGACTAAGAAAGGATCTCAGATGATGAGCTGCACTAGAATCAAGGTGGAAATAACCCCAAGCTTTGAAGAAAAAACAAATTCTCCTTGAAAGCAGGTCATAGTCAGAGGTTACTGGCTGGGTACAGACTCCAGAGTGTAGAGCAGCACTGCACACTCTCCTCAGAGGCTCCCAGGAGCTTTTCTGTCACTTTCTGGGCATTTTATTGTGTTGGAGAAGTTGGATCAGAGTCTTTCTCCATGCCTATGGGGTCTCCATGCTTCCCTGTGGCAGAGATATTCCCCTGCATGATGCTACTTCAGAAAATCTCTCTCTTGCAACGTCCCCCAGTATCTGACATTGCTGATTTTTCAGATCTCACACACATTTTTTCTGTCCCTATATTTTCTCCCTGTCAGCTGTGGAGCAAATCTGTGTGATTATATGATGTAATGATGCCTACAAAAGTGTTTGGGAGAGAAATCCAATCCCATGGCATTGCTCATCACAATGCTCAGTTGGGGTAAAGGATTTAGTGACATGAATGGCTTACATTTATTTTCACTGAAAAACTTCATGATTCTGATATTAAACATGCTGCTCTAAGTAATTTTCCTCATACAAACCCCCATATTGACTGCAGGGAAGGTGGGAGTGTTTTTTGGGAGGAGTTGCTTGTTTGTTTTAAAGCAAGATAAAAACCTTCTTTTGTGCTTTCTAGAAAAACTCATGGCAGGGAATTTTGCAGTCATCACTTCAATAACCTCAATAGCTGATAAAACAAATTAATATAAATTCTAGAGAAAGATAAGTTGTATAGTGACTCAGGAAATGATATTGTTTACAAGTCCCCAGAATCAGGAGTGGTGTCTGAGTTTCCATTATATAGGGATTTTTACACCAAGTACAACACAGGTGTTAAAAACACCCACAGCAGAACATTCCTGCTCTTTATTTTTCTTTACATGTAAGACAGACCAATAGCATAGGAGCATTCACTACATTTTAATTTGAGATTAAGAACTCAGTGTAATATTTACTTCCCAGCTAAATGAACCCCTTTGGCTCAGAAGGAGTGAACTCCCAGAGATTTCAGTAAAGCCATGCCACAGTTTGTGGGTTCCCAGATGTTTGAATGCATGAGTCTGTTTACATGAGTTATCGACAACAATGAAAGAATGGATATTTCTTCTTAAACTTCTTAGCCCTCATGTGGATCTGCATGATTTTTAGTATTCATGTTAATAAGCACTTAATCAGGTAGATAGGACCAACCCTGTTCCATTTCTTCCTTCTCAATCCAGTTCCACAGTTTTTGATTGTAAACCTGCAGGTGTCAGGAAGGGAAACTGAGACACAGCAAAGGGAAGTGGTATCAGATTTCCAGAATCCTCACCCCATTTGCTGTCAGGTGCACGACTGTACCTTCACACACATGGCTGTTGAGCATGACAGGAGCTCAGGGAGGTGGGATGCACCTCATTTGCTGCTGGACACAGAGAAGTTGTACGTCCAACCTCACTAAGAGCTGGGCTATTGGAAGCTCTGACAGAGGAGACTGAGGGCAGGAGGAAGGAGTCCCATTCCTCCAACAGGAAAAATGGAAGTTTTCTATCTAGGAAATAGGAAGGGAAATAACATCATCAAAAAAATTCATGGGTTTAATAAAAAATTCAGCCTAAAGCTGAGAGGAATGAAAAAAAATAAAGGAGGAATGGGAAAAAAAAAAGTATTAAAGAGAGAAAACTGTTCATTCAGACCTGAGCTGACTTTTGCTGAGTCATCTAAACCTCTGCGTCTTTATAGGGAAGACTGACAGCTCTCATCCAAGATTACTACTTTCTGAAAGTTTTCCTTGTTGTCCTTTTCTGAAAGAAGCTTCCTTGTTGTCTATATGTTTTGCATAGATGCATTTTCCAGACATGTTTCATGTGGATGGAAAATATATTGTACTTCAACAAACTCTAGGGGAGATTTATCATATAATCTTAGAATGTATTGTGTTGGAAAGGATCTCATTCCACCCTGTGCCATGGGCAGGGACACCTTTTGCTATCCCAGGTTGCTCCAAGCCCCATCCAACCTGGCCTTGGACACTTCCAGGGATGGGGCAGCCACAGCTTCTCTGGGAAACCTGTGCCAGGGCCTCACCATCAAAAATTTTTTCCTAACATCTAATGTAAACCTACTCTCTTTCAGTTTAAAGCTGTTCTAAATGCTTGCTGGTAGCATATTCCTAAATTTCTCATAGCCCTGTATCAAAGTATCATAGAAATTCTGGGATTAAATAGTGGGTTTAGAGTGGGATAGTGGGTTTAGGGATAGGGGATGTTTAGGCTAATGAGAAAACAGATGTAGTTCCTTGGAAGATCCTTGATCCCAAGCATGTAGGTAGGTAAATATTCCTTATTTGTATATGTTATGCTGGCACAATGTGTGGACTGGGATTTTAAAATCTTACATGGGTGTAAATGATAATTTAATGATGATGCTAAAACCTAATTTGAGCAAAAAATTGTATTAAATTCGATGACTGGAATGAACTGGAACTCCTGCAGTAAAGACTCACTAGGTTGGATTTCCAGACCACACTATTCCAAGATTTAGAAAACCCAAAACAGGCATAATGAAGAAACAAGGATTGGGAAATTGTACCTAAATGACCAGAAATACAGGAGCTGACTGGGACACGTGGCTGAGTGTGAAAAATTGAGAGGAATGGCCATAAAACCTTGCAGTGAAGGAAGGCAATAGGATATAAATGCATCCATTAAGAGCCAGTATCTCTCTTTTAGCTCCCCTAGAATACAATATTCCTTTTGAACAGCAAATATGCAAGCTGAGAGCCAGCAGATCATGCCTTTTGGGGCCTCTGAGAGTAACCCAATCGTCTGAGGCATATCCAGAGTCACATCTGTCCCTGCCTGGTGTGAGGAAGAGAAGGAGGAAAGAATGGGGCAGCTGTCCCCCAAGGGTCCCTGTGTCTGGGATGGTTTGAGGACGAGATGGGAGGTGATACTCCTGAAATGGGCTCTTTAATATGCCTGGCATTTGGGCATCTGGGCTCTTTGTCAAGTTTCTTTTTCCACCCTGGATTGCACAGTGAATGCTTTCCTAGGAGCAGTTGTTCCTGGAAGGAGGGAAGCTGCTTAGCCTTTCATTTTCCTGTCTACACACACATGGATAGTAAAGCCCATGAGTGTGACAGCAGTACAAAGAAGGAAAAGGAAATAAAAGTTATATCTCGTTGACTTGATGCAAGAAATTCTTGGCTGTGAGGGTGTTAAGGCCCTGGCACAGGTTTCCCAGAGAAGCTGTGGCTGCCCCATCCCTGGAAGTGTCCAAGGCCAGGTTGGATGGGGCTTGGAGCCACCTGGGATAGTGGAAGGTGTCCCTGCCCATGGCAGGGGGTTGTAACTGGGTGGTCTTCAAGGTCCTTTCCAACCCAAACCATTCTGTGATTCTATGATTATATGACTTAAGGAGGAATCCCTTTCCAAATATTCCACCCTTCTCCACAGGAAAGATTTGAGCCCAAACCATTGCACGTTTTGAATTTACCACCTCATTGTCCCCCTGCCTACAGCAGAAGGCACCTCACATGAGGCAAAAACTCATGTAGAGCCTTTTCTTGCCTCTTCTGCAGTTTTCTGTGTGATTGTGGGCAAGTCAGTTTGGTTACCATTTTAGCCTTGAGAACCAAATTAGTTGTCTGAGGGTAGATTTTTGAAGTAGAGTTAATTAGTTTCAGCTTAACCCTGTCCTAACCACAGTTTCCAGGAAGCTTAAAACTCAAGAAATCAAGTTTGCATCTGCAAGTCTGCAAAATATTGCCTGTGTCTAGCTAGAGACTATATTTAGGCCCTTGGGTTTTGGAGGTGTTTGGTGAGTCTGTTGTTTTTATAAACTCTAGTGAGGTTTCATGAGAGTGTCTCAGAGGTTATTGAGTTTTCTCCATAAACTGTGGCAATGAGCTCTCTGACTCAAGTCAGTGTGAATAAGGCCTCAGTGAGCACATCTGAAACATCCAGTCCCAGTGTGCTGAAATTTAATTCCCTGGAAAAGGGAGACACAAAGGAGAGTACAATGGTGAAGAAAATGGGTTATGTAGAAAGGCTGTGTCAAATCACCAGCAGTCCTGGCAATGTGCCTGTCCATCCTAATAGTCTCATTGTTTGATTTTCTACCACTTTTATCTCAATATAAAAAGATATTTAAATTATGGCTCTCTAAGTTATATTTTCTGCTTTGTCTGGTTCTTTTAAACTGAGATCTTGGCTTTGTTTTAGCCTGTTTGATCCTTTGCACCAGAGCAGAGTAACTGGGAATTTTTCCATCACTTCATATCATTAGTCCTTCCTCAGCTTGGAGCTTTCTCCTGGAAGCCTAAATAGTGTGTTCTGGGAGTGGGTGGGAAGGATACAGCCTTGGGAAAGAGGACAATGCCCTTTTCCTCTAGTTTATCCTTTTTGGTTAGTTCCTCCCCATGTGATCCAAGCATAGGGAACTAAGGGGATGAGCTGAGTCAAGAGGAGGATAAACCCACACTGGGCTCTTGACAGCTTCAGTAATTCATTCCCACTTAAATTAACCAATGCTTCTAACAGGCTGGAAATACAAGGAACAGCCATCCATGGAGAGCAAGAACCCACAGAGAGGGCTCAGGAGTGTGTCAGGAGGGAGCCACCTCTCTGTGTTGGCTCCAAAAGGAGCCAGGGTTGACTGTATTCATCACTTAGATTCCTCACTTAAGGGTTTAAGGGTATTGGAGATGAATTTGGACCTATGCATGTCTCTATTCCTGCTTTCCATCTGTGAAATGGAGAAAGCACTTCATAGTCTAATAAGGACTCTGGAGCAACTAATAGATCAGAAATAGTGTGGAGGTGACACAGTCTGACATCTGGTCGTGGTGGACAGAGAGGCACTAGTGGGAACTTGCTGGTGAACTTAATACCAAGGTGAGAATTAAAATCAGAAGGTCATTTCCCCATGAAAGTTGTTCATTGTACTGGGACATTTTGCAATCAAAGAAGGCTCCTTGGGAGCAAAGTGAGATTGTAGAGCTTCCCAGGGGATGAAACTGGCCCCCCTGCCTATACTGACCAGCTGAGATCCTATAGTCCCTCCTTTGCAGTCCCTGTACCTGCTGGGTCACAGAAGGGTTGCCTGTGCTCCAAGAGACTTGACCAACAGGGCACCAACCACCAACTCTTCCACTTTTGTGAACCAACTCCTTTTTTTGAAGATGCTTCTGAAAATAAACCACGTTCCTTGGGTTGTCTGTCCACAGCTGAGGGCCTGGACACATCCACTTTGAAGGGATGCTTCAATGCCATGGCCAAGGGCCCCATCCAGGCAGTGTGGTCTCATCCCTGGGAACCTGGTAATGAATCTGGGGTCCTGTTTAAGCCATGAGGACACTACCTCACCTCCCTCCCCTTTTGCATCCTTGGCATCTTTTTCCCTGCCCAGAGATCCTTATGATGCTTTCCACAACCCTGGATGCCTGACACTGGCTCTTGCCTGTGCTCTCCAGGCTTGGCCATAAATACCAGCAGTTCTCATGCCACAGGAAATAGTGCATTTAAAAAAAGTAAGTTTCAGACACTACCTGCAGCAAAGAAGCAGTTGGTCCCTTCATCTTCCTCTCCCAGGTCGTTTGTGGCTTCAGAGCACCCCAGGGGTGTTAGCTGGGCTGGCATCTTCAGCAAGGGGGATTTTCCTCCTCTTCAAGGTTTCCCCAAGGAATCAGGAGCTGGTGTGGTCAGAAATGCTCTCCAGCAAGCAGCTTATACCTGGAGGTGCCCAAAAGTCTCCTAGCAAAGGCTGTGGCTAAAAAAGCTCTTGAAGCAGCTTATGCTACAGACCTCTGTGTGTGTGTGTGAATGTGTTTGGGGAAACGGGCATTTCCCCCTCTCCCACCTTCCTCTACACCACTGCTTTTTTTAGTTTCTCCCTAGTGATAACCATGTTATCACCCCTTCCCTCACTCAATTTTCTACCACTCATTTTTCTGCCACCTTGGCATATTACTCCCACACTGTCCCCATCTTGAATCAGCATCCTCTTAGCTCCCTTGCTGGATCTATTGCTAAAGGTTTTCCATGGATATTCCTGTCCCATCCCACTCAGGGCAGACCAGTCTCCTGCCACCCTGGCATCGGGTTGCCCGTTGGCTTTTCACACCCCTCTGCCCCTCCCTGCCTTGCTCTACCCCGAAGATGCTGTCCTGCCATCCCAGCGTGGTCCCTGCCCTGGCAGGCTGTCACTGTCCCTTTTGTATGGCCCACCCTCGGGGCCAGCCCACCCCTTTGCCCTGCGCTCCCACCTGCCCGTGTCCTTTACAGCCCGTGGCCATTCCCGTCCCTCCTGTCCACCTCAATCACCGCTCTGACAGCGGCGTGTTGAGTGACTCTGCTTCAGCTGTCCCGTTGCTGGGAAGGCACTTCGGCATTTTATCCCTTTTTCCGATGCTGCAGCTCAGTCCTGTCGCAAAAAAAAAAAAAAAAAAAAAAAGCCCACCAAAGATTTCTGAGATTAAAGCCATTTATTGCAGGAACATCAGTTTAACATTTTAATGGCCAGGGGGCTGCAACAGGAGGAGAAGGAGAAGAAAGTGAAGGGGGAAGAGGAGAAGGAGGAGGATGGAGCTGGATCTGGAACTGCCCCAAACCCCTGATGGGCTCTTTGCTAAGTGGTGGTCGGGCAGGACAGGAGGAGCTGGGCTTTTGTAAGTGCTGGGGTCAGACAACAGGTCCACAAGTCACACCAGTACAAACCAGGACCCTCCTCATCCCGGAGTCATAAAAATGTGCCTCTAACTATAGCTGCCATTTCTTCTCTTCTACATCAGAGCTGTTTGAAAAATAGCGTCCCTGGGAGTCTGGGAATTAATCTATTGGTGTGGGTGAATGTTTGCAGAGAGGTTTTGACTGGTAAATAATATTAATCATAGAATCACAGAGTGCTAGAATGGTTTGGGTTGGAATGGACCTTAAAGATGAACTCATTCCACTCCCCTGCCATTGGCAAGGACGTGTCCCACTATCCCAGGTTGCTTCAAGCCCTGTTCAGCCTGGCCTTGAACACTTCCAGGGATGGGGCAGCTGCAGCTTCTCTGGACAACCTGTGCCAGGGCCTCACCATCCTCACAGGGAAGAATTAAGGGGTGTCTGAGTGCCTCTTAAGTCTCCATCCCACCCTGGGAGAGTGCAGTGCTGTCAAAATGTTGTTTGTGTTTGGGAAACTGAGGCATGGGATGATATGCCCAAGTTCTTGCAAGAAGTTTATGGCACAGTAAGTATTTAAAAAAATCACACTCTTTATTCTGTGTCTAAATGAATAAATTCAGTATAATTGGCACAGCTGGCCATGATGCATTGACCCTTCAAAACAGCATTGCTGCATCCAGCTGCCTGTTGGGATGTGTTTTGTCCCATGCAAACTCCTGAACTGTGCCTGGAAAATGATGGGAGAAAGTAGTCACCTCAGCCAAATCCATTCTGAGGTTATTCCTGCAGTGAAGAGGGTGAGGTTCCTGCACTGGTTGCCTGGATATTCAGGGCATTGCTCTCTCAGATGGTTTGATTTCAGTCTGTCTTTCGTTTCAGGGTTATATGGTCACTGTTTTTCCCCTATGAAAAAAATTACACTAAACATTGAGATTTTGACAGAAATTTTTAAAGGGTATTTTAGTTTACGTCTGGCAATGAGCAAAGTGTAATTTGCTCCTTAAAGTTAAAAAGTTGAGGGTCTTTCCAAATTTCAACATAAAGAAAGGAAAGAAAATGGGGGAAAATTATGAAACCAGGATAAGTCACGTAGGGAGATGCATTGAACTGTTCCTGTTACACTTGTTACAGTTTTGTCTCCGTGCACAAAGTTAAACAATAATAATATTAATTTTAAAAATGGGTGTAATCTAATTATGGCTTTTTTTCCAACTGAATTCACAAAAAAATACAACTATGCAACTTGAAAAAAAAATTCTTTAAACATTTTTTCTAGCACTCAGAATTTTTTTGTATAATAGGGAAGAAATGCTTGTTTGATCAGCTTGTGAAAGATAGTTTGTGAAGTAGCATTTTTCCCACTAAGCAATACAAACATATTACCTAAACCCCAAAACTGTTACCCAAACCCCTGTGATATGACATGGATGATGTTCAGGATGTTTCCTGTGGGCATTTGCTCCTCTGAAGCAGAGTTCAGGCCTGGGAGGGTCCAGCACAAACTGGGGGCTGTACAGCCCCTCCAGAACAGCCTTCATAGCTGGCATTGCTTTGCAGAACAGGTGGGTGCCCCTGTGGCCTGAGCCAGAGCTGAGGGTGCTGCTCACGTGGGGAACACTCTCTGTCNCAGCATCTCTGCTCTGGATCCAGGCTGGGCGGGCTGGGGATGCTCGGACTGGAGAAGAAAAGGCTCCAGGGAGCACTTAGAGCCCCTTCCCGAGCCTAAAGGGGCTCCAAGAGAGCTGGATGAGGACGTTGGACAAGGGCCTGGAGTGACAGGACAAGGGGGAATGGCTTCAAACTGACAAAGGGCAGATTTAGGTTAGATATTGGGAAGGAGTTGTTCCCTGTGAGGATGGTGAGGCCCTGGCACAGGTTGTCCAGAGAAGCTATGGCTGCTCCATCCCTGGAAGTGCCCAAGGCCAGGTTGGAGGGGGCTTGGAGCAACCTGGGATAGTGAAAGGTGTCCCTGCCCATGGCAGGGAATTGGAATGAGATGAGCTTGAAGATCCCTTCCAACCCACAACATTCTGTGATTCTATGATCTTTCCATTCATCCATTGGAAGTGCAGCTGTAGCAGTGTGAGAGCTATGACAGACAGATTATTGCTTGGGAAGCACAGCATGAAGAGCATGATCACCTTATCCAGGTGCTGGAGACAATGCCACCCTGTCCTCCATCTCTCCCAAAACTGAATCAGGTTGATGGGAGCATGAGTTCACATTCACTATGGAAAGAAAGCAAAAGGGACCAAACCACATCTTGGGCATGGCAGCAGGGAGAAGGACATGACAGGAAAAGGAGACCCTCATGCCTCAGTTTACCCACCTGCAAAAAGGAGATAATGATATAGTTGACTTTCTATTGCCCTCTTGAAGTTTATCCAGGTTCTGCACTACTGTTGCCATGGGAAGATTCCATTTGGGTGGCTGGAGGCTGACTGTCTTCAGTAATACCCTGGTGGGTGCTTGGCAGAGTTTGAACATAGCAAACTGAGGCTGAGAGCAGGATCTGGTGTCACTGGAATGTGCCGGTGCTCACTGGCAGTGCCAGGTTTCACAGGGATGTGGGGACAGCAGCTGGGAGCAAACTGGGCATGTGACTTATTCTGTGGCCATGTGGAAGTTGCAAAAAGTGAATATTTTCTATTTAGAGCTATTGATGCACCTCGTAGGGATATTGAGAGCAGCAGTTTGGCACAGGGATCCCACATGGTCCCATGTGGTCATGAGATTAACTCATTATTTCCCATAAAGCATCAACCCTCTCCTTATGGAAAGAAAGGAGGTTGTCCCTCTAAACCCACCCCTTAATCCATTAAACACACTTGTGAGCTGAAAATTGCAGTGCAAAATGGATAGTCCATTTTTTTTTCATTGCCATTAAAATCCTACTAGTCTGAAAAATAAAATTGAATGTGCTGAATTATTATTTTCCTTTAATCCTAATTAATATCCTATAGGGCATAAACTATTCAAACTACATTCACTACATTTTTAATTTATTTCTATTCAATACTTTCAGATTCATTGGGATGTAGATAAAACCAGTCCCCTGTAGTGCTCCATGCTTATTGTTCTTCATAAAAAAATTCCTATAGTGCATAACCATAAACTCACTATAGAAAGCAATTTCTATATTCTCTGCCTAGAGAAGCTGTGGCTGCCCCATCCCTGGAAGTGTCCAAGGCCAGGTTGGATGAGGCTTGGAGCAACCTGGGATAGTAGAAGGTGTCCCTGCCCATGGGAGGGATTGGAATGAGATGAGCTTGAAGGTCCTTTCCAACACAAACCAATCTGTGATTCTATGAAAAATTTTGGGATTTTTACATCTTGGTCTTCACTGGCAGCTGTTGTTTTTTAGAATCCCTTCACTGATGGTCCTTTTAGGCTGAAAGTAATACAGATGCCATTTATTTTGCACAGCACTCTGTAGCTTTACTGACCCAAGTAGCACACGCTCCAGACAGTCTTTGTAACTGCATCCTGCAGTGCACCAAATTCCATGGATTTTCTCATTGTCACCATTGGTATAAAGTCACTGTTAGAATGGGGTAGAGAGGAATTTTATTCAGACACATAGTATTTATATTTTCTGGGTGTTTCAGTACTGGTGAAGAGGTTGATTTTTGATTTATGGATTTCCCAGAGAGATGTGAAGAGGATGGAGGGGAACAGATCATCTGCCCTTCTGGCTGTGCTTTCCTTCCCATTGCCTGGGTAGAAGTGGCCAGGAACAAGGCAAGTCATGGTGCCTCACACCTGCTTGCATATTTGTGGGGGTGGAAAAGAGCAGATGTCCAGAGCTGCCAATTCTGGGAGTCCTGCAGGAATGCGGGGCCTGTGACAGCTGATTGAGCTAGAGAGGGTTTGGGTGGGGTACTGTGCCTGCCCGGGAGAGGAGATGATGGGGAAGAGAGGTGGAAAGTTGGCCCAGACTCCAGGATGAAAAGGGCTGTTTGAACCTGGAATATTTATGGCCTGGATGCAGAAATTCCCTTCCAACTCAGAATATTCTGTGAAGTGCTCTTCTCTTGGGAGACACTCAGTCTTGGAGTCTCTGCTTGATTTTGAGTGTGATTTCTTAGTTTGGTGATGGGAAGATCAGCTCGTTAAGCTCTTCAGAGTGAGATTGCCAACAGGTAACATCAATCCAGTTCCCTGGAGTTTTACTCCAACAGGCCCCTGCACCATTACTGAGGAACAGCAAGCATGGGAGAACACAACAATTTCAAGAAAAAGGCCCAAAAGTAGCCTGGCTTGCCCCAGTATTTAATGAGTCTCCCAAAAATGTCTCCCGAAACTTGGCATTCTCTGAACTGGCTGTCGTTGAGTTTGGTTTGGCAACATCTTTGGTTTGAAAGCATCTGAGTAGGGCTGCACTAAGTAAGTTTGAACAAAGAGTACACAGGTCTTCAGCTCCTCCCAGCAATACCAGAGTAATTGCCAATGTGACAAGTACTCCTTGTTTCCTTTACTAGTGGTTACCCTGTCTAAATGATCTGAAGTATTATTCCCTTCTGCATAGCCCGGGCACAAAAAGGCTCAGGAGGGACATTCCCTCTCTCTACAACTCCCTGACAGGAGGGTAGAGCCAAGTGGGGCTTGGTCTCTTCTCTTGGGTAAGGAGCAACAGGGAAAGAGAAAATGGCCTCGACTTGTGCCAAGGGAGGTTTAGGTTGGATATTAGGGAAAATTTCTTCACCATAAGAGTTGTCAAGTCCTGGCAAAGGCTGTCCAGGGCAGTGGTGGAATCACCCTCCCTGGAGGGATTTAAAAGACGTGGTTGTGGCACTTGGGGACATGGGCTAGTGGTAGCCTTGGCAGTGCTGGTGGGACTTGGCGACCTTTGAAGTCTTTTCCATCCTAAATGATTCTGTGATTCTATGATTCTGTGTTTCTAACACAACAAAGATGTCATCTGCTTTTGGTATTGTACTACTGAGAGAAAGTTGTCTACTGAGACATTTATTACCTTTACAAAAGCATTAAGGATCCAAGATATGGTTGATCTCATATTACTCTTGCTGTTATCCTTACTGATAGTTAAGACCTTAAATGAATGAGCCAAGGTCCCCTGCAAGTCTAGGACTGAGCTGGCAATTGAACCTGGGCTCCAAGTAGTTCCACCTTTTAGGCCATCCAGTCTCATTTATGGAGTTGGCACTTTAGACCTCCAGATACTTTCTGAAAGCTGGGAAGAGAGGAAAGGGGTTTATGAGGCCACCCAGTAGTAAAGGTGGGTCAGGTAAGACCTGGCAACATTTTTAATTTCTTTGCTTCTTTTACCTGATGAGGGCCAGGAGCACCAAGGATGCTGGTGGTCCCCATGGCCAAGGACTCCTTTGAGCAGCAGGGATGACTTTTCTAGCTGTTCTTCAAGACAGAAAGCCACTGTCCCATTGATCTAGGTCCCTGGACAGCTTAATGGTCATCTTAATTTATAGGCATTATGATAGGAAAAGTGGATTCCTGCCTTCTTATCTGTACAGGGATATCTTTCTATGGTTGGGGGTTGGAACTAGATTATTTTTAAGGTCCCTCCCAACACAAACCATTCTGTGATTCTATGATTCTAGGACAGCTCCATCTGCCTTCAAGGCTGGAAAAAAGATCCTGGAGAAACACTGTTGAGTCCTGACACGTATTTATAGAATCACAGAATCATTTCATTTAGGCAGGATAAAAAGAGTGATGGCTTAGGGCAGTGTTTCGATCTCATCCCGCTGGTGTTTTTACAATTAAGCAGATTAAGGAAGATCTCCTCAAGGCCCAATTCCATGTCAGGCTTTTGGAAAATAGCCTGCAGACAGGCATACACACACATGGGATACATCAACCTGTGCATCTTTATCTTTTTGAAGTCAGGGTGAGAAATTTATTGTCCCTGGCTGCCACAGGATGGAAAAATCCTTCCTGCAATTTCCAGGTTATCTGAGGGCTTCATCCAGCACTCAGGAGAAGAATCCTTCATCCTTTTCTTCTCTTCCCTCCCCATCTTTGCAGCTACAAAGAGCAAGTGGCCAAGGTTCCTTGAGAGGCCCTTAGGGTTGCAGCATGGCTGAACAGGTCCCAAACCAAAATTCCACCCTGGAGTCCCTCGGGTCAGGCAATTACCAAATTAGCACCTTGTAGTGAGAACTCTTGGGAGCAAATTGAACTGGATTTATGGGTGGGGGGGGGGCTGTCAAATGGGGTTAGTGCCAAACTTTATGTGACTTAAATAAATTGCATCCCCACCACCAGGCCAGTGATTTGGAGCCCTTGCAGATGCCCTTTGCTGTCTCTCCACCCTGGAGCTGGAGGCATCACCCCTGGTCCCAGCTGTTGCCTTTGAGGTTTACACAGCTGCCATGGGGAGGGGGGAGTGAGGGGTGGGGGGCTCAGCCTCCCAAACGCCTCAGACCCACAGCGGGGTCAGAGGTGGACACGTTTGGGCTAAAAGAGGAACAGGTGGGTAAAGGGCTGACAGAGGGAACACTGGCACTTTTATTTTTGATGGCCCTCCCCCTGCACACACATTTATGGCTATGAAATGCATCTGGCTGGGCTGAACAGGCCTCCTGCCCTGAAATAAGGGAATCATCTTTCCTTTGGAGGTTGAATATTCATTCAATTTACATTTTAACCCATGCAAACCCATTCTAAATTAAAGCATTAAGGCACAAATTTAGCATTAAGGCAGGCTGTGATCAAAATCTTCCTTCCTCATCCCACTGATGGTCTTTTTCCTCTTTGTTACTCCTTCTCTCTTCATTGCTCACATGGGTCAGTGGGTCTGTGCAGCACCAAGCACAAGGATATCTTGATAAGAGCTGAAGGAATAACCAGTTATTCACATCTCTGGCAGTACTGAAAAGCTGGGGGAAAAAATCTTGCTGTGGTTTAACAGAAGTATTTTTTTTTAAGATTGGGTGGGAAGTGGCTTTTTGCTGGATTCAGGCAGTTTATGAAAACTCTATAAACAAGCAGAAAAGGAGAAGGAAATGTGAAAGAAGTTGTTTTGAGTGAGAAAACTAGTTAAGACCCACAGCACTAATAATAGCAGGTGTGGAGAGAAATGATCAACCCATTAGGGATTCCCAACTGAACCCTGGAACATCACTGACACCTTCATTGAGGAGAAAAGTGATATATGTTCAGCACATCTGTCCCAAACTTGTACCAATGGTCAGAATATCTCTGTCAACAATCATATATATATATATCTCTCCATATAAGGATGTTCTTGTCTCAGCCTGGCTGGACTGAAACCTTCCCTCTGCTTTAAGGGACCTGTTTTCCTGCCAGAAGATGGTTTTGAGAATAACATAAACAGAACTCGTGTGTACAAGCACCCTGAGAAATATTGAGAGATATACAATCACCTTGATAATTACTTGATAAAAAGGCTTTTCTGTTGCTGGATGGAATGTAAAACTACTCCTGGGGTAACTGAGCTAATGTGGGGCTCTGTGACTTCCAGCAACCAGAGGTAATTGAGAGAGGTACAAATACTGCTCCTACCTGCTGATATTAGGGCAAGTGGTCAGTGTATCCATGAAAAATGAGGTTAATCAAGCCTATGGTGAAACCTATCCTTTGACCTTGGCAATACAGATCAGATTTAAGGGTATTTAGGGGTCTGCACTGAAGAGGAACTTTTCAGAAGGACCTGCAGTGATAGGACAGGAGGGAATGGGCTTAAATTCAAGGAGGGCAGGTTTAGATGAGATATTAGGAAGAAATTTTTCTCTGTGAGGATGGTGAGGCTTTGGCACAGGTGGTTCAGGCAGGTTGTGGACTCCTTATCCCTGGAAGTGTTCAAGGCCAGGTTGGGTGGGGCCTGGAGGAACTTGATATAGTGGAAGGTGTCCCTGCCCATGACAAAAGGTAGGAATGAGATGATCTTTAAGGTCCTTTCCAACTCAAACCATTCTGTGATTCTATGATTGCTTTCTCTTGGTGTAACAAGTTTAATGTTCATCTGTGTGACTTCCATGAATTTGTGGCTCTTACTCCTGAGAGAAGGACAACATGCCCAAGACATGGCTCAGTGATTAGTGCATGAATGTTAGTCCTCCTGGAGGGGTCCTCCTGGAAGCCTGGTGTGTGTGGCATCAGGTTAATAGAGTTTGGACAGACAGAGGCCATTAATGCTCTGCTTTAACCTTCCATGTGATGACAGGCTGTGGAGTTTCACACAAGGTGAACAAGACCAATTCCCACCCCAGGGATTTGAAGATGGAAAAGGAGCTTGTATCAAGTGTCTGGCTTTACACATTTCCCTGCACAGCTGGGATCATTTTAAGTTGTTCTTTTTCCTTTTTTTTTTTTTTTTTCCTTTTTGTTTTTTTTTTTTTTTAATCAGGGTTGTGGCACATCTTACATAGAAGCCAATTTGTGCAAAAAATAATTAAAAAAAAAGTTATTTAATTCCAGACCTGAGGAATACAGTGGCAAGCCATCCCCTCCCCTGGAGGTGAAGCAAAGCCTGGGAGCAGCCTGCTGCAGGCTCTTTTCTTTCATGTGACTAATACACAGAANTTTTTTTTCTTTTTTTTTTTTTTTTAATCAGGGTTGTGGCACATCTTACATAGAAGCCAATTTGTGCAAAAAATAATTAAAAAAATGTTATTTAATTCCAGACCTGAGGAATACAGTGGCAAGCCATCCCCTCCCCTGGAGGTGAAGCAAAGCCTGAGAGCAGCCTGCTGCAGGCTCTTTTCTTTCATGTGACTAATACACAGAAATCCCCCCATCCCCAGGGGCTGGGGGATCACTGACAGCAGTGGAAGGCTGTAAGAAAGGGGTGAAGGGAGCAAACTGTGCTCTCCTTTCATTCACCAGGGTCAGCTGTCCCACCTGTTCCCTCTGCTTAGCCATGGGGAGCAGGGATGGATGGAAGGGATGGGGCAGTGGCAGCATTTACAATGAAAACTCATCAAATAGAAGGAATTTCATATAAAAATGAGAAGCAAGTGGTCATTTACCTTACCACAAGGGTAGGGATGAGTGGAAAGAAAGAAGCTGCTGGACACAGCGGGGCTGGCACTTGCCTGAATCACTTCTCAGAGAACTGGGGACCAGGCCAAGAACAAGTTTCCTAATGAAAGACTAATGATGGATGAAGCTCAGTAGGTGCTGGGTTGCAGTTTGATTCTGAAACCCAATCCACTACCAGCTGTTTATTTAAGCAAATGCCATGGTTCACTCTGCAGCAGCACCTCCCTGGACTTCCCTGAGAGATTTCTTCCATCCAAATGACACCTCTTGATTTTAGCCTTCGATGTTGCCTCTGGGATGTGTGATCCAACCTGTGCAGGTTTCCTTTGGGAATGTAATCACCCAGTTTGCACCATCTGCAGCAGGCACCTTTTCCCACAGTGTTTCTTTGCCACTATATAAATGGAAAGATTTTTTAGTGTAGACATTACCTGGTGGTGTGTGGTTACAGAGCACCCAGCACAATAGAGCTGTAACTTTTCTTGGATTTTAGTTGTCAGCATGAACAGGTAAAATACCCTGTAGCACAGAGATTGAAGGAATGAGGGTCCATCACACAAAAACAGAGCCCTCCTTGATGGGAAGTGTGAATGAAATGGTGTCTATAAACAGCAGAGCAGAGGAAAACCTCTGGGAAGAACCTCAATACTGGGATGTTTTTCACAATGCAGATGCACCCATTGCTTTATTTGAAGTTGTTTTTTTTTGGTGGGGAGAGAGTGCTGTATGCTTGATTTAGGAGGATTTCTATAGCCTGGAGAAAAGGAGTCTCAAGGGGGAGCTTACTGCTTTCTACAACTACCTGAAAGGAGGTTGTATCCAGAGGGGTTTGGTCCCTTCTCCCAAGTAACAAGTGACAGAACCTGGAGGTTGAAATTATATGATTTTTAAGGTCCTTTCCAACTCTAAAGGTCCATGATTTTATGATTCTATGACTAGTGGAAATTACCTCAAGTTGTGCCAGGGGAAGTTCATGTTGGGTGTTAGGAAAAATTTCTTCACTGAAAAAGCTGTTAAGTATTGAAACAGGCTGTCCAGGGAAGTGATGGGGTCATAATCCCAGGAAACATTAAAAAACTGAGTAGATGTGGCACTTTGTGATATGATTTAGTGAGCATGGGGGTATTTGGTCTAAGGTTGGACTCAATGATCTTGGATGTTTTTTCCAACCTTACTGATTCTATGATAAGTCTGGGAGCCAACCTTGACATTTATTTTCCATGGCCATCCCAAGGGAGCAGGGGAGCATCCTCTACATGGCTGAGAGAAGACCAAAGCTGCAGCAGACAAATCCCCTGCAAGGTGCTGCTTTTTCCTTCCCTGTTTGCCTTGTGCATCCCAGCACATCCAGCATCTGTCTCCATCTCCCCAGCGATCCATACGACCACAGGGGATGTGAGCCAGACACACTCAACCTTGAAACCAAAGAAGCCTCAAACCTGTCATTAAAGCAGCTGCACTGGCAATATGTTTAGTATTTAAAGAAGTTCAGTGCCTGTTTAAAATGCAGCAAGCGTAGCCATGGAAACAGTTTCAACAGAGCCTTATCGTGTTGAAAATGGACCCTGGAAAGACCAGTGTTTTCCCTCTCAAATAAAAGACTTGAATCTGTTGCAAATTGGATAGGAAAGTAAGCCAGGCAAGTCAGGCAGCTCAGTTATGCGCTGCAAATGTAAATAGAAGCAGTGGTAATAAAAGGTTTTAAAATCTGAAAAAAAAAAGTTAAAAATATGAATTTTCTTCTATATAGTGTAAAGGAGCAGTAATAAAGTGAAGTTTGAAGCTATTGCTGCTGCCAGATAAATACGAAAGATGCTTTTTGCTTTTCAACTTCTTAGGTGACTTTAAATGCCCTTTTGTGAAATTCTTATTATCTTCGTTAGATCAGCTCATACAGTATTTGTGTTATTATTCCCTGACTTCACCATCCCTTCTTCCATAAGAACGTCAGAGAGCAGCTCAGCTGGGGAGATCATGGCTTGGTGCCTAAAACACCAGAGTAAAGAGAAGGAGCTCTGAGTGCCATTCCTGCCCAGAGAGGCTGTGGCTGCCCCATCCTTGGAAGTGTTCAAGGCCAAGTTGGATGGGCTCTGAACAACCTGGGATAGTGGAAGGTGTCCCTGCCTATGGCAGGGAGTTGAAGCGAGATGACCTTTAAGGTCCCTTCCAACCCAAACCATTCTGTGATTCTATGATTCCTGACCTATCAGGGGCTCTTTCTTCTCCTGATTCAGGAATGATCATGAACTACCTGTATTGACATTCTCATGCTCAGATGTCTATATTAAGGTGTTCAATGAGGAATTGGATGTGGTAAAATCAGATGCCACTTCTGACATCCCTCTTTTCATCCCTGGTTGACTATTCTTGCTGCCCTACCTGTGAGAACTCAGACATAACTGATTAGTGACTTAAGTGCCTTGAAAGATTTTTTTGTGTGTTGTTTGAAAACACAGGATGCACCTAAAATATCAACCCAGCTTATCTCAGCTCTCCTCCTGTGGTTAGGACTGGGATGGAAAGGGCATGGTTATCACCACAGTGGGCAGTTGAGCCTCTTCCAGCAAACCCAGGACCAAACATAGTGGCTTGGTGAGAGCAGAGATTGAAGGCTGTGATGCTGGTCCTGTTGGAAGGATGCTCTGGGGTATAGAAAGTAAGAAAGCAGCAGGTGCAGTTCACCCTGCATGGTGAGACTCAATGATAGTGAAAGATATTTACCTGGACTGTGAAGACCACTGGATTATACCTTAATAAACCCGTTTGGGTGCCCAGGGCACAACTTTGACCATGGCTGATAGATGCCATATCTCTGCTTATCACTACTGCACTATCTCAATTCAACTTCCCATGGGTGCTTCACCCAGCTGGATTCTGAGAGCCAGCAGGAGGAAGATTAGGATTCAGAAGGAAATTCAATCAGAGTGTGGTTTCTAAATCCTCTAGGCTTCTTTGGCAGTCTCAGCTCAGCACTCTGCCTGCTGGTGTCTAACAAGCCTAAGAAAAAAGACATCAAACCCCAGGACTTATTCTTAATCAGCCCAGCTTCTTAACACCTTCTCTGTGACCTTGGTTGCTAGGAAGTGGGTGTCAATACACAAAAGGTGAAGTATTAATAGAAAGAAAGAGCAGCTGTAAGAACTCAGCATGGAGCAGCATGGCCAGTGCAGGGCCATGTAAGTCTTCCAGGCCACATGCCCTAGTAACCCAGCCCTCCAGGACAAGGGGGAATGGTTTTAGGTGGAAAGTGGGCAGATTTAGATTAGATATTAGGAAGGAATTGTTCCCTTTCAGGGTGGTGAGGCCTTGGCACAGATTGTCCAGAGAAGCAGTGGCTGTCCCATCCCTGGAAATGTCCAAGGCCAGGTTGAACAGGGCTTGGAGGAACCTGGGGTAGTGGAAGGTGTCCCTGCCCATGGCAGGGAGTTGATCTTTATGGTCCCTTCCAACCTGAAATATCCAATGATTCTATGACAATGCCAAGCTGGAAAGTAGAAATCTCTTTCCAAGCCCTGTGTCTGGATTGAGTTGTTAAGTTCAAGTTTTATGCCATTTTTTCCCACTATGTGTCCAGCATGGCACACCTTGAGTTGGAGGAGAAGCTGCTTATCAAAAGATGTATCCAAGACAAATGTGATGCTGCTGGTCACGAGGTGAGCAACACCATCAGCCACTTAGCACTGGCCACCTAGAAACCTGATCTAGTGAGTGACACCACTGCCCATGATGGGGGGCTGGAATAGAAGAGCTTTAAGGTCCCTTCTAACCCAAACCATTCCCTGATGCTATCATTCTATGATCCAAACATGAACCCTAGAAGGCTGGCTTCCCTCTGGGTCTCTTTATTCTCTCTTTTCAGGTCTAGGTGCAGGAACTGTGAGTGCCGACAGCATTCCTACAGCATTCCCTCATGATGATGTTTGACTTTGGTGAGGAGCAGGCAGGAAAGGCTTGTGCCCTTGATGTGGGGTGGTACATAAATCAGCAGGGCTGGGAGGGAGGAGGGGAGCTCCTGAGTGGTCACAGACAAAATTGCTAAACCTTGCCTTATCCCACATTATCCTTCCCTCAGCTGTTCAGCTGCAGGTGCCATGTGGTGTCCAACAACTGCCACATTCCTCTTGCGAGGTGGCCACTGTGTGATGGCTGGGGCTAGTGTGAGGGGACCCCTCATTAGGCTCCTGCAAGGATCTTCCATCCCAAAAATGCTGCAAGTCCTGGGGAAAATGAGTCACTTCATGCTGCTGCCCTTTGGGAACACCTGCCCTGCAAAAAGCCTCGTGGGCAGTGCCCTGATATTCCCATTTTACATGAGATGATTTGAAGATGAAGCTGTTTAGCCCAAATCATGCATCAGTGAATGAAAGAGCTGGGAATAGGTTCCACATCTCCTTTTCCTGTGCTATCTGTTTGATCCTGAACTTTCCCTCAAACATAGATTAACAGAAGCCAGTCCTGGTCCTGTGTCAGGCAGAGCAGTGGCAGCTTGGCCACCCTTGGGTTGTGTTTCAAGCAGCAGACAGGTATTTGATGGCTCCATACTTCCATCTAGTGACAAAAAGCCACTGCTCACTCCTGCTTTTCTGTCTCCTTTCTGATTGCAATGCAGGAATATTTCTCAGATTCCTGAGAAATACACTCGTACACCCAAAATCTACAAACCCTGAATGAATAACTGCAGGCAAACAAAAACAGGGGCAATGTTTTTGATGTGAGCTTTCCTTCAGCAGAAAAAAAAGAGCTTGCACACACAGACAAACATGCACTTTCTCATCAATCTTTGCTGCTTTCCTCTTTGGTGTATAATATCTCTAAACATGATCATCAGCTTGTGGTGGGAGAGGATTTACAAGACATATAGTAAGACTCCTGTGTCACTTGGCCGTTTCTGTCCTGGTCTGAATTCCAGGCTTCTGTTCTGGTTATTAGGACAAAGTTTTTCATCATCTTTTCTCTTCTTAGCTTTTCATCTCCTTTTGAAGGAGGTGCTTCCTGTGCATTGTCTTACTTAATCTGTGACTTTTTGAAGAGAATAAGCTCCTCAGTCAGATCCTTTGTTGTTTTCCTGGATAAAGCATTTCCTTAGGGTTGGGTCATAAGACGCTATGCAGAATGACATTGCTGATAACTCATTTTTGTTGCTGACAATGACCCAGAAGTTTGAGTGATTGAGTATGTTGGGAGCAGCAGTGTCAGGGCACTGAGAGCAGAAATAATGGCCCTGATCGGCCTCACCTGAGACTCCAGTCACACCCTGCCCATGGATCAGGAGCCCTCTTTAACCTCAGCTGTGGGCTTGTACTCCTTCCCTGTGCTGTGTTATAGAAACACTCCCATCTCTGATCCTGCCTTCCAGCTGGATCACGGACTCGTATTATAGCTGAGCCTCCAGCCTTGTCTCCTCTTGTTTCTCAGGGGGTTTTCTGGTGGTGCTTTGGACCTGGTCCATCCTCCTGTTTGGTGCTGTGAGTAGACCCTGTTACCAGCATCTGGCTCTGTCTGCTATGTTCGAGTTGTCATCTTTGAACTGTCTCTTCTTTGGCAATACCTTTTTTTGAGAATTCCATCAGATTACTCTTTCTTCTGACAACGTTTCCACTGCAAGCCGACCCAATAAGTAAACTGAGTGTAGATTACTGAGCAGGATGGGGTTAATTTACATTTGGTTCCTGTAATCATTGGCTATATGTAGCTGAGACATTGGGGCTTGACCTAAGAATAAACCAAGCACAACTGGTTCCACTGCTGGGCAGAGCTCCAGAACTTCCCTGAGGGTCGATTGCTCGTGCCTTTGTGCCACTACACCTCTGGATTGAGGTTGAGGAAGAACAAGCAAGCCTGTTTCGCTTCCTTTTGGGGGTGAGGTGAGAGCATGAATGCAAACTGCTGTTGTTTGGTGCGTGGTAACTCATTAAACCTCAGTTATGCTGTGGGGTCTGAAAGCTTCCTCTGAATTTCAGTGGAAACTTCCCTGGAGGCATCCATAGGAGTGCAGGGATTTAGCAACACATTTGGTGAATCCATCAAAATCCATCTGGGCTTCAGACACATGAGTGCTGAGGTGGGAGTAGAGATGCTCGATGCTCTTGAGTTTCTCACGCCGGTTAAGTTGGGTCTTCCCTGCAGCCAAGGCTGTCTAGGGGGTGAGGGATAACACAACGTGTAAGCCCACTGTCCTTGTCCACAGTGGGTGGTAAAGGATCTGCAGGGGTGTAAGTAATTGAGATATGGTAAAGGATCTGAAAACCCTTTAGGCATAATTCCTGCCACATGCAGACATTGCTGGGAATGCCATGGAAAAATTTAATAAAGAATATATAAGGGAACCTTAAGTCCATTTGCTGTGAAAGTCAGTCCCAGATTGAATATTGGCATATCAAGAAACCATTACATCAATTTTTATGTCATGTTGTAGGGGAAAAAAGATAATAAAATGGATTCACTGTCTTCCTGTTGGAGGATCTAATAATAGATCAATGGAAGAACAATTCCAGGTTACTCTTGTTATGGTTATTAAAGACTTGGAACAAAACAGTTAATAGCAGCAAGTAGCTTAGGTTAATAATTAAGCACACTCAATGGATGGCTCTGAGCTGTCTGTGGCTGGATTTGAGCCTTTTGAGAAACTTGTCTGGTGGGTTTCAGCACTAAATCAAGTGTGTAACACAACCTCAGCCTGCAAATTGTGCTAGAGCTGACATCAAAGGGATGGAGCAGTGGTGCTGGAGCTCCTGCACTTCACATCAGAGGAATGGAAGAAGAATAAATTGAATAAGGTAAGTAATACCAGAAAAAGTCTTAATGAGGATAATCAGATTAAATCTAAATTATATTTTATTCACCTGCTTTGAAATTAAATGTTCACCTGCATCGGGGCTCTGGACTCTGACATGTTGCAGTAAGTTAAAAGGTGCAAGAAATCTGGTGAGAGGAGTTACAGTAGATGTGGTGGTACAATAAGCAATAGAAGCTTAGAAGTTGCTTTATGGTGGCAGTGTGTCTGCCATAGCTCTGGAGTAGTGAAAGCTACTATCTGCCACCTCTCACCTCTGAGTGTTGCTTTCCTGTTGCATTTTTTCTACGGTGCCATCCCACCCTTCTTCCTCTGAGCACTCCTGTTCCTCCTTGATCTGACCCAGCACCTCTGAGGAGACTTTTTGTTGCAGAATTTATAACTATTATGTGTAATATATGGATGATCCTAAAGTCATGTTTATGGTAATAGCAGCAGAGGAAGAAGTGTGCCCAATCTTTGGAAGTGTTCAAGGCCAGGCTGGACGGGGCTTTGAGCAACCTGCTCTGTGGAAGGGGGGTTGGAATGAGATGATCTTTAATGCCTCTTCCAACCCAAACCATTCTGTGATTTAAAAATGTGGTTAAATTAATTCATCCACATTTTTCCCATACTGGTACAAAACCTAGGGTGAAGGCAGTGGAATAATTGATGGTTTATCTTTAAATGTTAGTTCATGACATGGACTTTTATAAATGGAATGTGTGATATGTCTGCCTATGATAGGAAGCAAGACCTACTCTACAAGTACTCAAATGTTTATTTTATTTAATTATTAGGACAATTCACAGCTGTTGCTTCCACAGGTTTGTAATGTGAAGAAAGGATACAGGTGAGGTTTGCTTTAATGTTACAGGGAAGGTCTTAAAGCCCCAGGCCATGATTCTGGAGCCAGACTCTTGTGAATTCCCCACCCATTGTTTAAGATGAACTTTTGGAGAATATCCTTTCTGAGTGCTGGACTGATATTCTTGGGAGGTGAGTGGTGGAGAGGTTCTGTATCCAACCACACCAATAAAATCCAGTGGGGATTGGATACAGACTCCCTTTGAGACATGGAGAAACAGCTCTAAAAGCTGTTGAATATTATGGGTATTGACATTTTCCACACTTATCAATGTTTTTCCATTACATTATTTCCATAGCCAGTGTAGATTTCTTGATTAGTTTTTAATTTTCTGTGTTCAACCTGGATTCATACCATACCTATTGATTTTGACACTTGATGATAGACAAATTGCTGTTTGCATGTTGCTATTATGGGTTCCTGATGCAAGTATATCCAATTTTGGCTCAATACTGATGTTTGAGATTGCATCCAAACACAGCTAAGTAGTTGGAAATCTTCTGAAATGCTAAACAGAAAACTGGATATTGCTGTAAAAGGACTTGTGGAAAGTCGTGATCACTGGCTATAGAAAAAGAAGTCAGTCAGTGGTTCATCTCTATTACCTTCAGAGGACAAGGATTGCCAAAATAAGTTTGCAATTATCTTAAGAATTCGTGGGCATAGGAAGTTACAGGTGGCTTAACATCATGAAGCAGGAGCTCATTTCCAGGCCTGCATGTCTTCCCTAAGGACTTCAGAAAAAAATAGCTGGACAGGTTGTCTTGGATCCAGAATAAGATATATTTTGTAGACAGCCTTAAGTCTGGCAGAGCGCACGGAAGGCAGCAAACACATTTCTTGAGTGATGAAGGAATAAACATGAAGTTTATCATCTTTAACACTTGAGGAGGACAGCAACACTTGAGCTTGGTGAATCAAGTCCTGAAGGCACTAAAACCCTACTGAAGGGAAGCAGGACTATTAAATGGGGAAGGCAGCTGGGGAGAAAAATATGGACAATATGACTAATTTGGGTGCCTGAGCACGAGAAATGAAGATGAAGGGTGGAATCAATGAAGACAAAGGGAGGACGGCTCTCAGTCCACTGTGTCTCATCCTGAATGAGGCATTTTGGATGTTTGCATTACCCTTCAGCCTGCTGGAGCCATGTTGGTTTTGCAGTGACAGCCACGGGATCACTGGTTGAGCCCAGAGAGGGCAGTGTCTCTGGAGGAACCTGGATTACCATCACTCTGAATGGTGAGTTTTTAAATTCTTATGAAGTATGGGTCAAAGTAGAATCATAAAAAGGTTGGATTGGAAGGGACCTTAAAGCTCATCATCTTCCAACCCCTCCCATGGGCAGGGACACTTTCCACTACACCAGGTTGCTCCAAGTCCCATCCAACCTGCCCTAGAACACTTCCAGGGATGTGAAAATAAGAGAATCGGCTCCATTCTGAGATTTGTGTTCGGAGTGGCAAACCCTAAGCAACAGAGCTATGGGCTGTAGCACCCGTCACATGAAATCCACTTGAAATTATCACTTCATAAGCTATGGCTGAAGGTTTTTTCCCAAGCAAGAGAAGTCAATTTTCCCTTATTTTTGCAGATATAGGACTAGAAATTTTTTCCCTGCCAGATTTTTTTTTTTTTTTTTGAAGAAAAGCTGAAAATCTCACTTCATACGTCCTGTGATGCTGGAGCTTTAAAACAGTAATGATAAATATGAGATCTGAGTATAAATCACAAAATTGATAAATCATGCTCATTTGGGCCCAAACCCAGCTGTACAAAGGTAGGCCTGATTTTCCACAGTGATAATTACTGGTTCTTTGGGAAGAGAGTTGGTTTCCAAACCAGCTGTATGTTTGTTTTACCTGCTCAAGTTTTGATAGTCAGTCATTTATAACTACAATGAATGGTATTAGATTTCTTTACCTGAATATTGTGCATTCCCATAGAGATGATGAAATGGAGGAAAGAAAGCAAGCCTGGGTCTCTACAACTCCCTGAAAGAAGGTTGTAGCATGGGGGGTTGGTCTTTTTTATCAAGTAACAAGACAAGAGGAAAGGGCTTTAAGCTGTGGCAGAGGATGTTTATATTGGAAACAATTTCTTCATGGAAAGGGTTGTCAAGCCTTGGCACTCTACTAGTGGTAGAGTCATCAGGGAGATTTAAAAGCTGTGTAGATGTGGCATTTGGGGACATGGTTTGGTGGTAGACTTGGCAGTGCTGGGGGAACAGTTGGACTTGATGATCTGAAAGGTGTTTTCCAACCGTAATGATCCAATAATTTAAGGGAGATGTTTCCCCAATTGCACTGTGTGGCAGGCAGTCACAGCTGGGAACTCACAGTTCAAGCAGAGTTTGGTTTTGGTGGGGGGGAACAGACAGCCAGGCCTTGGGAGAAGAGGAAAAACCTTCCTGGAACCAGGAGGAAATGCATGATTAACTGTAAATCAGGAATCCACTGTTGTCGTTTAAAGTGAGTCTGTGGGCTGAGATCCATTTATGAAGATGGTGAGCAAAAGGGGAGTTGTTTTCTAAGTCTGCATTTCTTGTTGTATTTGATTATGTCACAAAAATTAAGCATGGCAGTTCAAGATAAAACTTGACTTTCTGAAGATCAGGGGCTGGCTGTGCATTGATCACTTAGTGGTAAGCAGTTGTTTCCTTTTATATCGCTTGTCCTTTTGGAGTTTATTTTCTCCTCTTTATTTTTTCTCTTACAATTTATTATTTTTTCTTTTTTAAATTGTTTTTACCTTAACCCATGAGTTTTCTAACTTTTACCTTTCCAATTCTCTCCTCATCCCACTGAGGGGAAAATGAGCAAGCAGTTGTGTGGGGCTGAGTTGTCTGAGGGTAAACTATGAGAACATAAAATCACACAAGCATGATGTAAAAGAGCCTGGTTAAGGACTCTAAGCATTCTTCTTGAAGAGAAGTTGGGTTGCAAATCCAAAAGTGTTTGTCATGTGACTGAATGTGAGCGATCCTGTCTCCAGAGAACTATTTTGTTTCACTGCTTAGGCTCAGCATCCCACCAGACAGAATCTGTGTGTCCAGCCAGTGTGTCCCAGCTGGAGGTGTCCCTGGTGAATCCAGACCTGCCCAGGCTGCCCTGTGACATCTCTCCTCTGTATTTTGACTTACCCACTATAAGATGCAGAACAAGGTATGATCTGTGACTGTGGGTGAGAACTTGATATTTATCTGGTAGGATCTTCATTTTCTTTGTGTCTGTACAGGCAGTTTGGAATTTGGAAGAATTCCTATAGCTCCTACTGTGAACACACCTGAGCACCTCCTGAGCTGTGTTGCATTTATTCTTGTTTCAACTTAATGAAGCACAAGGTGACTTAGTATGAGGGTCACAGTAAGCCTTCTTGGACAGTCTAGGCTCAGACCTTCAAAGGTTTGTAGACATCTAATTCTCAGATGCAAAACTCCCAAGAAAATTTTACCATCTTTTGTTGTCCTTTACCCATTCAAGATGATAGAGAGAGGTTATGAGTAGAGCAGGAAATAAATGTGGTTTACAGGAGCACCTGGGCAGTCTGAACTGCCTGTTTTCTATCAGTCATAACATTTTTTAAAGTTTTTTGACTGGAAGATTAGGATGTCTCAAGAGGCTGAAGAGAGACCCTAATGGGCTCTTCCATCTCTTGCTGCTATAATTTGGCTGGGAGTTAATTCTGCTGAAAGCTGTGCTGAGAAACTGTGTGCATTAAGGATGCAGCATTAATTTACAGACCAGGATCAAGATGCCCTGCAGATCCAGGCAGCCCTGGGTAATTTTATTACTAATGAATAACAATTATTGTTCATGCATGTCTAATGAACATGTTTGTGTTCTGCATTAACATACAATTTGGGTAGAGTTCTGCTGTAGTCCTGTCACCTTCTGCACTTAACTGTGATTTCTTGCTGTGCTTCTACATTTCTTTTAAATTGTTTTAGAGTTTGGGTTCATATGTGTGAAGTTTGGGTTGACAATATAAATTTGCTCTGCTCTATTGAAGCCTCAGTGGATTTGCTAAGAGTGGAGGCCTTGTGAAGGATTTGGCATTTCCTAAAAAAAATAAACAATCTGTTTAAAAATAATACAGCGTAAGACATTTTCTTCCACCTAGGTCTTCACCCCAGGAGGGTTTGTACTATGTGGAGGTGATCTTTAAAGGACGTGTGATTAACAATGTGACTGGGCTGGAGAAAGAGAACTATGCTTTCAAGGTAATCACCAAGCAAGTACAGAAGTAATGGTCAAGAATTCAAGGTATTGAAAGGAATCAAACTTCCTAGCGTCACAGGAAATACATTGAAATAATAAAATCATAGAATGATTAGGGATGGAAGGGACATTAAAGATCATCTTTAATGGTCATCCCTGCCAAGGTTGGGGACACCTTCCACTAGACCAGGTTACTTCAAGGCCCATCCTGCCTCGAACACTTCCAGGGGTGGGGCAGCCACAGCTGCTCTGAGCAACCTGTGCCAGTGCCGTACCTACCCCACAGTCAATAATTTCTTCCTAGTATTTAGTCCAAATTTACTATTTTGTTTCAGTTTTAAGCCATTCCTTCGCTCCAAGCCCTTTTTTGAAGTCCCTCCCCAATTCTCTTGGAGCCCCTTTAGGCACTGGAAGGGGCTCTGAGGTCTCCCTGGAGCCTTGTCTTCTCCAGGATGAAAACTCCCAGCTCTCCCAGCCTGGCTCCAGAGCAGAGTTGCTCCAGCCCTTTGATCCATCTTTTTGGCTTCCTCTGGACTTGCTTCAACAGGTCCATGTACTTCTGATGTTGGGGCCTTAGAGTTTGATGCAGGACTCCAGGTGGGGTTTCATGAGAGTAGAGGGGGACCATCACCTCCCTTAATGTGCTGTTCATGTTTCTTTTCTCTGTCATATGCTGTAGACCTGATTGCATGTCAGGGTAAGAAGTAGGATGCTACTTCTGTCCCTCAAAGCTAAATGCATGGAGGTATGCATTGGTGGCACTGGGTAGACTAGGTTACCTAAAAGGTCTTTCTGAATGAAAAATCCGGGTCCACATTAATTTATCTCTGCCCTTAAGCCACACAATCAGAAGATCTTATTGTGTCAGAAGACCCTGTGCTGGCTTCTTGTGATGTTACCCTTCAAACTGCAGAGTGGCCACTTACAGTGTGCACTGACAGGTAACCATAGGCAAAAACACCTTCCCTGGGTACAGCTGGTCCCAGGAAAGGAAATCTCTTCACATCTAGGACAGGTCTCCACCTAAGATGAGCAAGATCTGGAAAGCTCAGACCTCAGTTTTGATTTCATATCTGTTGCTCAGTTATTTTGAGAGCTCACCACTCTTCTTTCAATAGGGATTTCCCCTTTGGCTCTCAATGTCAAAGCATTGTCTAAGGAGGATTTGGGGTATGGTGGTATTAGACCAGACTATGACAGTGGTGTCAAGATCTGGGGTACTCAGCACAGGAAGGCCATTGACCTGTTGGAGTAAGTCAAGAGAAAGACACAAAGATGATCAGAGGGATGGAGCACCTCTGCTATGAGGAAAGGCTGAGAGAATTGGAATTGTTCAGCCTGGGAAAGAGAAGGCTCTGGGAAGACCTAATTTTGGCCTCCCAGGACCTGAAGGGAACAGACAGGAAAAATGGGGAGAGACTTTTATGAGTGCATGTTAGAGACAGGACAAAAGAGAATGGCTTCAAACTGAAGTGGAGTAGGTTTATATGTGATATTAAAAAGGAATTCGTGCTTATGAGGGTGGGGAGGCCCTGGCACAGGTTGCCCAGAGAAGCTGTGGCTGCCCCATCCCTGGAAGTGCTCAAGGCCAGGTTGGATGGGGCTTGGAACAACTTGGGATAGTGGAAGGTGTCCCTGCCATGGCATGAGGTTGGAATGAGTTCATCTTTAAGGTCCCTTCCAATCCAAACCATTCTGTGAATTTATGATCTGTTGCAGAGCAGAATCCTTAACCACGACTGTGATTTGAGATGAGGCCTGGTGTGTTTGAAAGTCACATCCCACCTCTGTGCTAACTTTGAGCAAGACAGCCCAGCATTTTCAGTAAATTGCACATTAAAGCCAGAGAGTCATTGGGTTGTTCACCCAGCTTAGAGAGCTGATGAAAAATCACCAGGGGATGCTGTTAATGAGGCACATTGCAAGCTAAATAAAACACAATGTGTGTCTTTGTTTTGGGACTGGGACCTGGGAGCTATGTGTATTAAAAATTAATTTTGCTTCCACATTAGATTGAAAAAGTCGCTGCAGGCAGCAACAAGTCTGAGCAGCTCGGAAGACTTGTGTCAGCTAATGGTCTGAATTTCATGCTGGCTTTGGCTTCTTTTTCCACATCAGCTCCAGCCTGGGGTGGTGTGATGTTGCCTTGGCTTCCCAGTAGTGGCCATCACTGGAGAGAGTTGGTAGCTACTCATTCCTTTTTAGCAAGATCATGAGGAGGAGAGAAGGCAAAGACTGAGCTCTGAAAGAGAAGGAGGTTCAGGGAAAATGTTGGAAAAAACACACTAATACAATGATGTCTTTAATTTTATTTAGCAAATGAGGGTTTTTTGTGCTATTTATTGTGCTGTCAGCAGCATTTTTTGTAAGTGCCAGTGAGGACAGGGAGGTGGGGAAGATCAGCATGTCCAAAAAAAAGGGCAATGGAAGCTCTTGAGCACTAGTTTGATGAGTGAACGAGGTAGCTTTGAGGAGGCTCAGTCTGGAGTAAAGGAGTTTCAGGGGGAACCTTATCACACTCTGAAACTACCTGACAGGAGACTGAAGCTAGATAGGGGTTCATCTCTTCTCCCAAATTATAAGACACAGGACAAGGAAATTGCCTCAAGTTGCATCAGGGGTGGTTTAGATTCGACATTAAAGGAAATTTCTTCCCCAAAAGGGTTGTTGGACACCAGGGAAGTGAAGTCACCATCCCTGGAGAGATTTAAATGACATACTGACGTGGCACTTGGGGACATGGTTTAGTGGATTTAGCAGTGTTAAATTAATGATTGGACTCAATCTTCATGGGTTTTTTCATCAGTCCAAGGTAGTGCTTTCCCAAAGACATCTCTGTTGTATTGTTCTGCATTAAGCTGGGCCAATACAAGGCCTGTCTTTGCTCCATTGCTTTAGAGTACCCAACAAACTTGCTGAAGGGTGGCTGAAGTATTTCACTTCTGTGATAAAGAAATAGTTTTACAGTGTATACTATTGGGAAGAAAAATTGTGCCGTAATGCAAGATAAAATGCAGGTCTTAACTTCAGCTAAAGCATGATTTAGAAATTTTATATTGTAGTGACTCAAGCCAGGGTGGGCAATTTGAGCACAAAAGAGGATCTAAAAATAGCAGTAGCCGATACTCTAAATGGAGAGGGGTTAAAAAGGGAATATTTCTCCTGCTCTCTTCCCAGAGCAGGAATCTCCTTCAAAGATGAGATCTGAAGCTGGATTCTGAAATGCAGTTGCCAACTGTGTTGTGAACAATGCACCATGAGATCGTGTCGGCCTGCTGTGAAAATAACTACCATTTAACTCCAAATTTCTTTTTGCAGTTCTCTGCTGAGCAGACACCTGTGGTTTACCAAATTAATCCACCATCTGGCATCCCAGGTATGGGACCTTTCTTTATGCTGGAGTCACTTTAACCATTATTTGATGTTCCATACTGTCTTACACCCTATGAGAGGTTTGTCTTGCTGGGGATAAAATGAGCACCACCAGAAATTGATGTCCAAGCTCACGCTGGACAGGAAAATTGGATTTTACAAAGAGTCTGCAGCACTGGGTACAAGACCTGGTCACTATTCCCCACTTATTTGATATGTGAGTCCTGCAGCCCAACTCTGCCTGAGTGATGTTGTTCCATAGATTGATAATTCTAATCCATCCCAACTCCTCATTTATTTAGGAATAGCTTTGAGAAGAATTAGCTGTTAAGTGTTGATATTGTAATGCCATACAGACCTTTTTGTTTAATGGGGCTTTAGATCAGACTTTAAAGTTACATGAGAAGACATTCACTGGTTTTGGTCTGAACAATTAAATGATATGGAAGCTTTTTTCAACTATTTCTATTTTTTTTTTGTGTTTCTTCAGAGAAAATTTAAAATTTGATCTTGAAAGTCAAGATTGATCAAAACATCTTGGTCTCTCGAGTGCAGAGAGATATCTGTATGATGAGATAACATAGATATTCCTAAGTCAATCCCTTATTTCCATTTATTTTCAGGTGCAGTTCTGCTCTCATCCCTTGCTTTAGGGTGTCTGTATGGAGGTTTCTATGTTTTAGCTGGATGTTTGACCTCCAAGTATAGTCAGGGAAAGAAAAGCATGAGAATAACAGTGTCTAGTGCTATTTGAGAAGTCTTGGAGCATGAAGGACCTCCATGGAGCAGGTAGTGGCAGAACTAGGAAGACTCACTTCCTTCCAGAGCCACAGTGGTTAAGGATAGGTTTGGGAAATCATACAAAGGCTTGGATTGTAAATGAACATCTAGTTCCAACTCCTTGCCATGGACAGGGACACCTGCCACTATCCCAGATTACTCCAAGCCCCATCCAGCCTGGCCTTGGACACTTCCAGGGATGGGGCAGCCACAGCTTCTCTGGGAAACCTGTGTCAGGGCCTCCCCACCCTCCCAGGGAAGAATTTCTTCCTAATATCCAATCTCAAAGGTGTCTGATAGGGTTGTTCAAATGACTTAAGACATCTCTGTGCAGTTGACTGAGCCAGTGTCATCAACAGAACATTGGGATTGTTTCAAGTGCTCACAGATATACTGATGTCCTTCTCTATACCTTGACCCTGTCTAGGGCACAAATGATGTAGTTTTGGTTGTCTCATGAGGTTCTACAGTGGAACTGAGTTGGAGTGTGGGGTTTAGTTAACAGAAGAGTTGAGGAAAATGTCTTTTCAGTGCAAATACAGGAGGTCTGCTAAAAATTTTAGAAAGGACTTTTTTTTTTTTGGTGGGAAAGATGTGTATTTTGGGAAAAGTGAGTTTAAGTGCAAAGTCCTCTTGAGCCATGGTAGAAGCTGAGAGTATCCATCAGTGCAGGCACCTCTGCAAAATTCATAAAGACCAAGGATTCCTTTTATCCAGCTCATGAAATTTGCAAATAAGTTCTCTGTTTTTAAGAGACTCTCTTCAATTTCCATTTCCTTTTAAACAGGAAGTTTAATACAGATTTATGGGAAGACAATTGCTGGAAGATATGAGACCCTTGACTTCAATGTGGATTATATTGATGGGTAATTACATACAGCAGCTATCTGCTCCAGTCCCTTTAATTTGGCATTTCTTCCATCAAACTCCTCGACAGCAATAAATTGCAACCAGTTGGCCCAGAATTGCCATTTACTTCCTTTGTGGTTTATTGCAGCTCATGAGTTGGGCTCCAGCAAACTTTGTTAATCTAATTGCAACTGGTCCATTAAGCTGGTTGGTTTGTTTACTGGCAGCACAGTCAATCACAGCTCAGTGTGAGTGGTACTGTAATTGCAGCTGGTTGCTGTAGATTTTATTTTGTCTAGCAAATTAAAATTTAACTAATTAAAATAATGTCAGAATCGAAAAGTTAAATAAATTTTCCCTTTCCATTTGCATTTTTTAGAAAAACTATTAGTTTGAAGCAGCTGCTCTGTGAGACAGAAGACAAAGGAGAAGTGTTTTGAGACAAAAGGCTTTGTTCACTGCTTTAAGCACTCTCTGGTTATTTCCTTGCTCTCAAACGTTTGATTTTTTTTTTTCCCTTTCTGTTACTTCTATGATTACATGTGACAGAGAAAAACTTACTTGAGGACAGCAGCCCTTTCAGCACAGTGAATCCAAAATGAGCATTAACACTGTCCTGGTGTGTATCATACGCATTTCCATATATATGGATATGTTATCAAATACCAATTTATGATTTCCTTGCACTTGTGTTGATGACAGTGAAGAACTAAGTCCAGGAGAACATTTTAAAGATAAACTAATAATTCATAGTTACTGTGCTGGCATTTTAAGGATTACTTCAGGAGCCAGGTAAGGTGTGTATTAGTTAAAACTTTAATTGCAGCAGCAGATATTTACCCAGTAGATGCTTTTTTAATGATTTCTCAAGTTGAATGGAAATGTCCCTTGCTAATTAATTGAATTCCCTGCCAGCATGAATGAAGGTCCAGAGCAGATTCCTGCCATAGCAGCTGCACCCATTTCTCAGCCCTTCACTGCTGCATCCTTTGTTTGATATTAATTATTGTTTTACCTGCCTGTGGTGGACCCATGAAACCTTTGCTCAGTGGGAAGAAAGGCTGGTCTGTGTGACTGCAGGCTGGACATTCCTGCATGCTCCACTGCTGGATTACTCATTTACAGCTTAACCTCACCAAAAGGAAATGGCCTCAATCTCAGCATACCAGACAGGTTCCCTTTGTAGCTTTACATGAATAATTTGCCCATTTTTGGTGTGTTAGGAAATATGTACCAGGTGGGGACTTGGACTTGACCAGAGCAGTCTGTCTCAGTCACGCTGATTCAGGATTTGGAGCAAAGAAAGAATAGTTTTTCTATTTTTGAGTGTGTTCTGCACTCTTTTCCATGCTTTGTATGGGATGCAGTGGTCTAGTGATGCTGAACAAATGTTTGACAGGATTGAATATTTTTTCTAGTCTTCCTTAAAAGGAAAGGTTCTCAACATCAGCCACCTGTATTAATAAAAGAAAAGTCTTCTATTTAAACCTCATAAAACTGCACTCTGAAACACTGGTCATAGAAAACTACACTCTGAAGGATGGGTCATCACAAAGTGTTTGCATAACAGGTTTTAATTACATATTTCCCTTAATTGCCTGGTCATTCCCAAAGGATCATTGCCAAGCTTTACTTATTCTGCCAATTACTCTGAATTTATTCCTTCCACCTGATTCTTCCTCTGGAGTGGAAGTTGTCCCTTAAGTTCTTTAAGGTGCAGATATTTAAATTTGCTGTTAGAAGTTGAGTGATTTCTGGCAGAGGTTTTTTGTAGTGCTTTTCCTCAAGGAAATGAAGACATAACCGAGCTGCATCTTGAATATACTTGCTGTAAGTGATGCTGTCTGCTGCTTCTGGAAGATAAGGGTGGGTATAGTCCTCCTGGAGCTCAGCCTTACCTACAGGGAGGAGGTATCAGGTTTTTTAGAGCTGGCATGGGGTGTCTGCCACTCACAATCTTTACAGGGTGCAGTTCTTCCAGTATTTGGGGAATACCCTTTGCAGGTGAAAAGAGATTTAGGTGTGTCCAGTTCTCAAGGAGGTTAATAAATGCTGTGTACAAGCAAGGAGAAATTTCTGTCCCACTTGAAAATTTTATCTCCTGGTTTTGACAGGATAAGGGTTTAATCTTTGAAGCTCCACATTGCATCATATCTCATTTTTCCTGTTTGGGTTTCGCCCAGGCCAGCTATCCTCACGGCAGGAGATGGATGGACCAGTCTCTGCTCCTTTGCTGACAGAAGAGCTGGAAACATGTCAGTCCTTGACTTATTTTTGGTTTGTGTTGGTGCAAGGGCTCAGCACAACTTGTGCACAAAAAAAAGTTGGCTTTTGGAGAAGCTCTTTTCCTTTGGCTTAAAATGCAGAGAGACCATGGGGGGTTGACCATAGGATCTGTGATGGGGTGGCTGAGCAGTCCCAGGCAGGGCCAGGGGCTGTTCTCTGGTCCAGAGGTGATCATTGTGCCCTGGCCACAACTGTTGCGCTCAACTCTTTACAGTCCAAAACAGAACAGCCATTTCCAAGCTGCCTACTGACCCTGGTCAATGTGTTCTCTTAGGTCATATATGGACACTAATTTGAGAGGTGGATTAGCTGATCTGAGCCTAAATTGGGAAAGTAGAGCTCTTAGGATTTAACAGCATGGGCAGACAGGTTCTAGCACCTGGGCCCTGGCACTGTTCATTTATTGGTATTAATAGAATGACAGAATTGTTTGAGTTGGAAGGACCTTAAAGACTATCTCATTCCAACCGCCCGCCATGGGCAGGGACACCTTCCACTAGATCAGGTCACTCCAAGCCCTGTCCAACCTGGCCTTTAACACTTCCAGGGGAGTTCATGTGCCCTTGTCTTGTGTAACTTGCACGAGACCCATTAAGCTGCTGGATTTTACACCCTGTTAATTGAAGAAGCCATGGGCTCTGTAACAGCACTTCTTTTAAGACTGATACGCTCCTTATGGTGCCTGTGAGCCCTGAAAAAGAGAGAGGCTTTATCAGGAATACAGGGGAAAAATCTACTCCCCCAAAAGTCAGTGGTAAGACTTCTGAAGTCCTCATTGTACCTCCTTATTGCCTCTCAGGAGGAGAACGCAAAGGAAAATGTGAATTAATGATGAGATTTCCAATGTTCCATGACTCCAGAAGGCTGATGTAATGCCAGTGTATCTGATTTAATTGCTACCTGCTACTTCTTGCAGTTTAGGGATGTGCAGAGGAGCAAGTAGAGGTGGGGGGAAAATTTGTTGTCCTGTTCATCCTGCCTCTGTGCTTGCACTTGTCCCTGTTCATCTTGTTTCAAATGGGGGTTGTGAAGGTCACCAACAGGATCAGGTTCTGGAAATAGGTGTAAGGGGCCCAAGCTGGAGTACTGTGCTGCTGGGAGACTTCCTCTTAAGCTGCTGAACTCTTGATCATCAGTGAGATGGGTTGTTCTCCCAACTCACCTCTTTCTCTCCCATGTTTCTAAAAGGAGCAAATCATGAATATCTTAGGTATAAAAGCCCACATCTTCTATTGGTTAGATGATTCTCACTGTATTTTGGTCTTTTTGCTCCCAAGACTCATCAAAGTCCTTTGTCTCTCCACAGTTACCCAATTCGGGCACAGGACGGACTGGGGACCCTGCAGTGCCGGGTGGAAGGGAACCACATAGGTTGGTGAAAAGGGGTAAAAATCATGGGTTTCCATCATTCCTACAACTCCAGAGGATAGAATTTCTGCTCTGTCTCCAAAGTTAGGAGTGTGGCTCAGGGCTGAGCCCACTAAAGCAGCTTCAGATCAAGGCTAACCATCCTTCAACGGAGCCACTGCTGTGGTTTGTATCCTCTGCACAGCCTGGGACAACGTGAAGTGAAACCATGACATGATGTGGACACTGCTGACAGCAACAGTGTGATTTTGGAATCTATGCTCAGTTTATTACTTTAATCCCTCTTGTCTGTGATGGAACTTCCCTTTACTGCTTTGTTAGAGGAATAAATTGGGTGCTCCCTCGTATTCTCTCCTGTAGTGGGTTAGATCCCTTGGATTGTTCCTCACTTTCAAGCACTCTGATGAAGCTTCTAATTTCTTGTGGAGGCCTTGGGCAGCAAAATTCCTGTTTGGGAAAGATATTCTGAGTTAAATATATAAAATAGACTTTCCTTACTCTTTGTTTTAAGGCAAGTATAAGGAAGAGAAGAATTGGGCCTGGGACAGCTGGACAAAGTTGGTAGGATACGCTTCTTGCTTTGCCATAAATCATATTACTTTTCTCTTCTCCAGGGTCCCATAATGTCAGCTTCTCAGTGTTTAACAAAGGAAAGTGAGTAAAAGAATATTTTCTCTTTTTTTCTCTGGTTTTCGTGGGAATAGAGCTGCATCTGAATCCAGGATGAGCAAATGGTGTTTCGACTGAAACTTGTGTTTCAATGCTTGGAACTGAAGTTTTGTTGTCTTGAGATGACAATCATCAGTTTGGGAATGAAAAGGGAGAATGTTTCTCTCCCAAAGCATTTCCACTGTGGGGTTTTAATACTTACCTTCATTGTCTGTAAGACATCTTATTTTGGACAAGGTGGAATGGCTTTAAATTGAAGGAGAGTGGATTTAGATTGAACATTAGGAAGAAATTCTTCCCTGTGAGGGTGGGGAGGCCCTGGCACAGGTTGCCCAGAAAAGCTGTGGCTGCCCCATCCCTGGAAGTGTCCAAGGCCAGGCTGGATGGGGTTTGGAGCAACCTGGGATAGTGGAAGGTGTCCCTGCCCATGGGAGGGGGTTGGAATGAGATGATTTTTAAGGTCCCTTCCCACCCAAACCATTCTGTAGTTCTATGATCTGTTAAACCTATCTGAATAAAACCCTTTCACCTTGCTTCTAACTATTGATACAAATAGGAAAGAATTTAGCCATAAAAGCAGGTAAAAATGGGTTCTGACAGTGTCAAAGCTTACTTTACAATGTGTCAGTACTTCTAATAAAGCATTTCAACCATGTAACGGGGCCTTGTGAAACAATACCTCAATTTGCTGATGAAAGGTGTTGGTCTGTGCAGAAATGTTCCACTCTTCCTCTGGAGAATGAGGGTCCAGTTCTTCCAAATGAAGATGTGCTTTAACTTTCCTGGCTAAGCATCTCTCAGGCATTTTCTCTCTCTTGCAGGTCAGCAGTACACAAAGGTGCTTGGCTCATCAGTGCCAAACAGGAGCTTTTCCTGTATCAAACACATTCAGGTATTGCAGTGATCCCCCTCAGTGGCTGTAGTGTTCTCTGACAGACCTGGTGTGGTCTAAGATGAGACCTCTGACTGTTGCCTTTCCCAGGGGTGTAATCCTGTTGTGTCCTCATTTTGATGTGCCACTCCCCTGGTATGGGTTTGACTACACAAAAAACTGCAGATGAAAAATTTCAAGACAACCAGGTTTATGTGCTGAGGTTGGGTGTGCTGCCATGGACTGGCCCTGTTGTTCCTCTCAGACAGGGATATGTTTAACTCTCTTTTGGGCAGCCTAACCTGGGACAGCCAGCCAGAGAACAGCTGTAAGGTGTGGCTTGGGATGATGTTCTCTTTTCATTATTCCTTCTCCTGTCAGATCAGCTGAGATGTTGCATCTACAGAAACTTCTCTCCTGTAAATCACACTCTATTTGGGGAGGTTGAGATTTTTGAAATGTAGAATTTAAGATGACATAGCTCCCACATCAGAGGACATGATGTTCAGCCACTCCAAGAATTGAATTCTGGAAAAAGGGGGAATGGTAGGATACTGAACCATTAGTTTAAAAAGTAATTTAACATATATGAACAATAAAAACATATAATGTGGCTTTTCCAGCTCTATTATAGACAGGAGACAATAAAATCCTGAGCACCTGCTTGAGATGGTCACAGTTAAATAGTGTTCAAGATTTGCATGGGCAGATAGAGGTAGGAGAAGATGTAATGGTTTCGAACTGGAAGATGAGAGGTTTAGACTGGATGTTAGAAGGAAATTGTTTACTGTGAGGGTGGTGAGGCCCTGGCACAGGGTATTGCAATGATCCCCCTGTCCCATCCCTAGAAGTGTTCAAGGCCAGGTTGGACAGGATTTGGAGCAACCTGGAATAGTGGAAGGTGTCCCTGCCCAAGGAGGGGTTTGGAATGAAATGAATTTTAAGGCTGCTTCCAACCCAAAGCATTCTACAATCCAGCAAGGCTGTATTCCAAACAGTCATAGCAGAAGTAAGAGATCAAGGACTGCAGAGCACTGAGCAAACTTTGACCTTAGAGGTTAAGTAAATCTGAAAGACCACCTGCACAGGTCCTGCCCAGTTTTGTCATTCAAGTGACTGAAATAAATGTAAAGAATGCACTAGTTCCTTATGGGCTGTATCTCAGAATCTTGGTTCAAGAGTTAACAAAAGCTTTTTTAATAAAGCTTTTTTTTAAAAAAAAAATGTAACAAATACATGTGTGTCTTGTATAGTGTTTATAACTTACAGGTTGTTTGGCCAATAAATTCAAAATGTTTTGTAAAAGAGGATAATTTTAAGTCCTTATTTACAAGTTGAGGCACAGTAAAATGAAATAACCCTGCATGAAGCTGTCTATGGGCAGAGCATAAGCAGAAAAATCTGCCAGATCTATCCAGTAGACTGTCTTGTAGTCAATAATATAAAATTAAAGTTTAAGCAACAGATGAATTAACAAAGAAAAATCAGATATAGACTGACATCCCTCATCTTTTTTATTATATTTTTTTTTAGATCTAGACAAGTACAACTGGATGGTTTAACTAGGACATGAGTGCAAAGTGGGCAAATGTCATCAAAGAGAGAAATGGTTTTCCAGTGTGGAGGGGCATGACTATAACAAATAAAATCCTGAAAGAACCTCATGGTCGTGATGTGGAGACACTGATGTCTGATGTTGAGCTCTCTCCATTTGTCCCTGAAGTCTGAGGGATGACTGGAAAGTGTGGTAACATTTGAACCTATGAGCTAAATTAAGAAGAGAGTCAGAGAAGGTCAGAAGGATTAAAAGAGTTTTAATTCCACTCTTTTTTTTTCAGGGCTGCTCAATAACACAGAATAGACCAGTCTGCAATCTGAGCATGACAGATGCAGCCACTGCTAAGTAACAGCCCAAGCACTGCAGTGTTTCTCCTGTCATGCAGCCAATTTATCCATGTTGTTCATTCCTGGTGTAATCCCAGTGCTGTCAAACCCCCGTGAAGGATCAGTGAGATGCCACTTTCATTCACAGGAGTGCTGTGGTTGGAAACAGTGCAAATGCTCTGCAGGCTTTCTCAGAAATAGGGCTGGGATTAAATTTCCAGTTCTTGTTTTCAGATTCCCCTTTTCCTCCCCCTGCAGAGATAGCCTCAGTGTCCCCAGCTGGTGGGAGTCTTGGAGGGGGCACTGATCTCACTGTCACGGGGGATTTCTTTGAGGAACCGGTGCAGGTCACTGCTGCAGGTAAGAGGAATGTGAAATAATTGTTTTTCAGTACAGTGACCATGGCCCTGACCACAAAATCTGATGGATGCCCAGTGATACCAGTGTGGGGATTTTGGCTCTCACCATCAGAGACAGTCCAGATATCCTGGCTGACAGTACAAGTCCAGACTTCTATAAAAGTGTTAATCATGCTTGGAAACAAGGTTGAGGTAGGGGATTCTGCCCCTTTCCTCCACTCTGGTGAGACTCCACCCAGAATACCATGTCCAGTTCAGGAGTCCTCAGCACAGGAAAGACAAGGACTTGTTGGAGCAAGTTCAGAGCGAAGGTGCTCCAATGACTGGAGCCCCTCAGCCCCTCTCTGGTTGGGAGAGCTGGGGGTGTTCAGGCTGGGGAACAGAAGGCTCTAGGGAAACCTTAGAGCCCCTTCTAGGGACAATTCAAGAGAGCTGGAGAGGGACTTTGGACAAGGTCCTGGAGTGACAGGATGAGGGGGAATGGCTTCTCACTGTTAGAAGGTAGGGATAGGTGGGATATTAGCAAGAAGTTTTTTACAATGGGGGTGATGAGGCCGTGGCACAGGTTGTCCAGAGAAGCTGTGGATGTCCCATCCCTGGAGGTTTAAGGCCAGGTTGGACACAGCTTTGAGCAACCTGATTTTGTTCAAGTTGTCCCTTCCCATGGCTGGGGGGTTGGACTCTATGATCTTTAAATGTCCCTTTCAACCCAATGTACTCTCTGATTCTAAGGTGGGTTCATGCTGCTGCTCAGCTGCCTTTCCAAGTCTCACACAGCACATTTGTCTCCTTTTCCTGCTGCCAGGTATTCCCTGTAAAGTCAAGCACGTCTCTCCCCAGCAAATCAGATGCACCACTGAGCCTGTTGGCAAGGACAGGAGACTTGGTGCCCCCCAGCCAGGTACGGTATTCGAATAACTGAAGGTCCAAACAAGCAAACACAAATGGAAATGCAGGGCAGAAATCTTCTGGTGATGAATGCAATCAAGAAACAGGGCTTTCCAAAATGCTGTCTGCTTCAACATCAGACCAGCTTCTTCTGGGTTTGATGGCGAAGGGGGCTACAAAATGATCAAAGGGAGCACCTCTGCTATGAGGAAAGACTGATGGGAGAGATGGGGATGTTCAGCCTGGAGAAGGGAAGGTCCTGGGGAGACGTGAAAGCCCCTTCCACTGCCTAAAGAAAGAAGGGGATAAACTTTTAGTAGGGACTGATGTAATAGGACAAGGGGATGAAAGTTTTAAACTAAAAGGGAGTCAATTTAAACTAGATCTAAGGAAGATATTTTTTGCAATGAAGGTGGCAAGGAACTAGCACAGGCTGCCCAGAGAACTCATGGATGCCCCATCCCTGGAAACATTCAAGGCCAGTTTTGAGGCATCTCTGAACAACCTGATCCAATGGGATATGTTCCTGCTCATGGCAGGGCTGTTGGACCAGATAAACTTTAAAGGTCCCTTCCAACCCAGATCATTCTGTGACTCTATAGCCAGGCAAAGCCAAGTGGAGATCTCAGCCCACCACTTGCAGACAGATGATGGTGGGAGCACGGGCAGAACAGTGTGCAGGGCTGGGGAAAATGAGGGGGAAAAAAGTATGGATAATATTTGGAGGGAGGATAGGTGAACTGTAGCTACTGCAGAGCTTTCTGGGGACACTGCTTGTGTGGAGCATTACAGTAGGAAGTTATTGTGCATAAAATGAAGTTTACCTAATTTTGACTGTGGGTCACCTCAGTACCTTTTTCTGCAAGAGCTGGTTGGATGTTTGGCTCTCTGCAGATTTTTGTTATTTCTGGTGTAGGATTTCAAGGTAGAACAAACTCCCTAAAGCAAAATCTGTGGTCTACCTTAGACTGCAAAATACCTCACAAACAGAGCCAATTTATTATTAAAATTTTCTCTCTGGCCTGCCTCCTACACCACTGATTCCAGCATGTGCTCTGGGATTTCTGTTGGCTGCTGCTGAGAATACTTTTGTTTTAACTTTCTAGGAAACAGAGGGCTTCTCTTTGAAGTCTGGGATGATGCCTCTGATCTGACAGAAGCAGGTCCTGGATACAGATGGCAGTTTGTACCTAATGCCAGCTCCCCAGTAAGGTTTCTGTCTGGGGCAAAGGAGTCCTTCAGGTACTCAGTGATCTTAAAAAGACATGAAGCCATGGCAATCACCTTTAGCAGTGTAAGGTGTAGCAAAAGCACCTGACAGCTCTTTATAGAAGAGCCTCACTGCACAGCTCCTATAAATCAAAGCAAACCCTTTGCTCTGAGGCCCTTTTGAAGCTTAAAATATGCAGTGAAGTGTTTTATTTTTTTCTCCTTTTGCTTTCCCTCAATATTTTGACTCTACCTGGCCTAGATATGCTGAAATACCATGAAAGAAATTGCTGTGGAGGTAGAAGGAGCTCCAGTTTTAGGCTATTTTGGTTTGGACCTCCAGCCAGATGTGGAGAAGCAGATTCTCAGCAGATTTGGGCAGCTGCAGCACACATGGAGTTAATAGAAATCAAGTGATTTGCCCCAGCCTGTAAAAATATCTAAACTGTTTTAGTGTCCATTGCCTCTTCAGACAAACTCTTGAGAAAGTGTGAAATGTACATGAGTTCTCACATTTTTCTACCACTTCTCTGTTTTTCTTGGTCGATTTTGAGCCTGGTTTTGGCTTTTCCCTGACTGATCAGGATTAAGACTTTACTTGAGAAGAAATGCATAAAAGATCAACCACCAACAGAAACATACTTCGTTTTATGGCGCTGTTTTTTTCTTTCCTTTTTGAAAAGCTATGTAAAGTGTAAATGACATTTGATGTGAAATTGGGTCATTTTGAGGTTGCTGAGGTTACTTAGTTTTAAAATACCTGGGTTTGTTTTGTACATGTGAAGGTAGGGTGTCGGGATGTGCTTTTTTTTTTTTTTTTTGCTGTCAATCTTTTGTATATTATAAATGGTCTGTTTTTTCTTAGCTCCAGGCTTCGTGGATTTTTTGTGCCTCCTCAAACCAACAATTACACCTTCTGGATTCAGGCAGATGGTCAGGCATCTCTCTACTTAAGTTTGTCCCAAGATCCAGAACATAAGGTATTATTCTGTGCAGGAAAAATGAAATCAGGATGAAAATGGTTTTAATAAAGGTCATGACAAGCACCAATTTCCCCAGTGTGAATTGGCTTATTGGTCCTTACGAATCTGTAGCAGAGTGAAATCTGGGTAATTATATCTGATATTTTACATTGGCCCTGTCAGTTGCTCAGATGCTGAAAATCTCACTCTTGCAATCAGAGTCACTGAGTGTCTTTTGCAGAAGACTTTTTTTGTTAGTTTGACACATCACCATCAATCTGTGCAAGGGGATCTGGAGGCTTGTTGTCTGATTTCCTTACTTTACCTCCTTTTTAGTCTGTGGAAATTTTGCCTTCTAAAAACATTAGTCCCTCCCTTTGCACAGCTGAGAGGATGCTATAATGAAGGTGATCTATTTATCTGGGCTGTTCTTAAGCCCAGTAACTGAACAGAGCTAGGAGAAACAGAGGATTTTTTAACTATAAAAAAAATAAGTAGCATTACTAGTCTCACTAATGGTAACATATTACATAGAATAGCCTGGTGTGAAAGGGACCCTGAAGACCATCTCATTCCTACCCCCTTGCCATGGGCAGGGACACCTCTCACTATGACAGGTTGCTCTGAATCTTGTCCAACCCAGCCTTGAACGCTTCAGGGATGAGGCATCCCCATCTCAGAGGGCAGTAGACATGGTCCTTTCATTTGTATTCAGAGGACATCTGGGATATAACTAAAATCATCCATGAAAGCCTGCTTGAGAACTGTTATTAGTGCTAGAATGAGCTGTAAGAATTGTCATCTTTATGGAATTGAACCTTGGACCAAAGCTCTTTGAGATTATGCCTCTTTCCTATATAATACAGAGGAATTTGTCAACCATCAACCCCCTGCCCCATCCATGTAATTCTTCCAGGTGAGGTTGGATGGGGCTTGGAGCAACCTGGTCTAGTGGAAGGTGTTCCTGTCCATGGCAGAGGACTGGAAAATGATGGTCTTTAAGGTCCATACCAACCCAAACCTTTGTGTGACTCAGTTGTTCTGCACACAGGTGAGAATAGCTTCTCTCCCTGCTGGCAATTCAGAGTGGTCTGAGAACTGGGTGAAGAACTGGAGTGAATTTTGGCAGCCAAAATCCCAGAAATTCGAGCTGACTGCTGGTTCAAAGTACTACTTGGAAGCACTACACCATGGAAAGACTCCCAGCAATGGGATGAGGATTGGAGTCCAGATACACAACACATGGCTGAACCCCCATGTGGTGAACAACTACTACATTGAGAGACATGAAATTCGGGCTTCTTCCCTGCATCTTCCAGAAGTGCAGGTCAGTGCTGTGTGCTTGATCCTGGGAGGGGGACTAGCCCTGATCCCATTGCCCCAGATGGCAGCAAATCCTAATTGTAAAGTCTGTTTTGGTGCTAGATGTGACAGTGTGTTCCCACCTTGTTTTTAACCTTCTGAGACAGCTGATTAGAAGAGCTGAAGTTGTTAATGATTTTTGCACACGCTGGTGTACGTTTTTTTACATATTGGTGGGAATATGTAAACTCTCAGGAGTGAGCGAAGTTTTTCCTAATAAACTCCACAACTTCAAGTCAGGAACTTTAAGAACCATTTGAGGCTGTCTGTGTGTCTGTACAGGTTATATGTCCCTTGTGCTCCCATTAATCTAAGAACAGGAGCCTGAGCCTTATGTCAGAACAGACCATGGAGGACAAGAGGAATTTAAGAATATCTGAAGTGACTCTTGGAAGGAATTCTTGGTTCAGAGATTCTTAAAAAGGCAAAATGTTGGCCATGTGATACTCCTCAGTAGAAAATCTCAGATTTGAAACATGTCTCATGAAGTTTGTATCTGTTTTCATTTATTTATTGCTTCCTTGCTTGCCAGATGTTGACTGTGTTTGGTACAGGGTGTTTCAGTATCTCCTGGAATAACACATTGCACAAACTCATCCCCACAAATGCTACAGCTCCCCAGGTAGGTGCCATTAAACACAGGCATATGATCCTCTGCTGGGGTGGAATTGGTGGAGCTTGACACCACTTGACACCAGTTAAGTGTTTGGCCCAGAAACTGAAATAAATTTCACATGCTGTAGGAGTGATTTTTGTTACTGGGAATGTCTCACAGTGGGATTTTTTGGGAGGTTGAGTCACAGGTATATTCTAAGCATATCACAACATCCAGATACCTTGGAATTCCCTTGGATTTCTCCAAGGCCAGATGTGTATTGTATGACTGTGGCTTCAGACAGGAGCTCTGATCTGGCTTCTTCAAAAGCTTGTAGTCTCTTGATGTGGTAGTTGGTCAGTGTTAAAAGGACCCTGGGTGATGGCTCCATGGCAGTCATTAGACTGAGGGTGTCTCACACCCCTGAAAGGTATTGGACATGTAAGTTCACGCTCTGTTGAGCTGAATTTGTCTTTTATTAATGAATATTTTTATTCTTTTAATATTTGACTACCTGCTTGTTCAGAGCTGCTGTGCCACCAGTCCCTAGCTGATGAAAAATGGAGTGATGACATGTGTGTTGGTCATTTCATTGGAAAGCCTTCAGACACCACTGTACAGTGGTTGCTTTTCACTTCCTTAATTTCTTTTAAAGGTGCAAACAGCAATAGAGGAACTTCTTTCAGTAGGATGTGAAATTGAACCAACTTCTGCTAAAATCCTTTTCCGCCATGGCTTTGAGAAAGAAGGTAGTGATTCTCTGTGGCAAATAAGCAGTGTTTATTGTGAGAATTGATCTACTTTTATGACATAAATGTACTTTAATCTTTTAATGATGGTAAATTTACTTTCAATGGGTGTTAAGTGCATGCATTTATGTTTATTGTCTATTAATTATGTGTATTAAAAACCTGATCAATACAATAATCATAGAGTCAGAATATACTGAGTTGGAAGGAACTCACAGGGATCATCAAGTCCAACATCTGGCCCTGCACGGGACAAACCCAAGAATCACATCATATCTCTGAGAGTGCTGTCCCAACGCTTCTTGAATTCTGGCAGGAGAATACTCAGAGGAGGACTTCTTGACAATTGTTGGATACCCACTTTCTGTATTTTCTTGAATGTCTTGACTGTACTTGTGTGTTCTGAATCACTTGCAGACCTCTTATCTCCCCTTGTTTTTTGATTCCTGTCAGATAGGAAGAATGTCATTGTCACAGGACACATTGTCAGTGGAACAGAGCCTTTCTGTGGGAGATTCAGTGTTCACAGACCAAACCAGCTTGTGCAAACTTCTCCATCAACACCACCAGGATATGACCTTACTGAATACACACATGTGAGTCGCTGCTCTTCCTGAGTAAGTTGCACTGGGAACTGAGTACTCAGAGCCCAATCACCAATATAAAGTCACCTGGTCTGCTTAGAATTCTCCTAAATCTGCAAAGGATTGTGTCTTTGGATTTGCCTGGTGTCTTTTATTAACACTAAACCAGGATTGGGAGAGTATCTTCTACGTATTTTGTGTATCAGTTACCTATGGTTTGATTTGTGAAAATCAAATTTCCCTTATTTTTGCAGGTGTGCTTTGCACACAAAGGCCATATGAGCAACATTCTTCATATCTCTGTGTCCTACACCAATGTTTCTTCATATACAGTGAAGAGGAACCTCACCTGCCTATGGAACTTCAATGGCACTGACTCCAAAAGGTATCCAGGCACTTACCCAGTTTCCAGAGATTACACTTTCCAGAGTAAGGAGCTGCACTTGGAAAACTGATGGAAGTTCTCATCTGTGTAGGAACAAATTGTCAGTTGGCTGAAGCTGACATGTGCTCTGCCCTGCAGAGGCATCCCTGGAATGTGATTCCACACTTTATCAGGATTTACTGAGGGAAGTTCCATGTTCCTTGCTACATGCAATATCTCACCTTAGTAATACACAGATGAAGTTTGTTCTGTTTCTGTTACACACAGCAGAAAGTTTCTGAGGACAATAATTTCCCAGTTTCTTTGGCCACAGACATTTTCTGCAGTGAAACAGAGACGAATTGATTGAGTTTTTTTCCTGCCAGGAACCTCATGAGATCACTGGTACACAACATTTTGAGAATTGGTGTAGTCCTTGATTTTGTTTATTTACTTCAGATTCTAAGGGTGGAAAACATTTGGTTTGGGGTAGAAAAGTTTGGGGCAGGCAGACTTAAAAAAAAATCAGTAGTGTCAGAAGAACTTGGTGGAGAGAGCTTGAACCTCTAAGCAACAATCTGAATATTGCCAAGGAGGCTGAATTCTGGATTGAACTCTCAATGGAGTATTTTGCCAAATATTGTAGTATTTTGCCAAAAATAGAGCAGAGAGAGTCGTTCCCACATCCCACTCCTGTGATTCCAAAGAGGACACACAAGCAGAGATCTAAAGCCCTGTTTTTCACTTCATGGAATCCAACAAGGACATGTAGAGAGTGATTACAAACCACTGAGACTGCGTCTTGTGTATGAGTAAATACCAGCAATAAAACAACAATATCTAATGTCACCTGGCGTCTTCACAAAGCACCTCAAATTTGGTTATTGCCCCAACCTTGGTGTCTTCCAGCTGGACATTTACCTGCACCAACCTCTGGAAGAGGTGTGTGAACCTCTCCATGCTTCTCCAGGATGTCCCTGCCAATTCCCCTGTGTTTGTGCATCAGATAGACTTGCAGAGCCCAGTGATGGAAAAGGAAACATCTGGGTCATTTTACCTTGATGAAGTCATCATTGCTGACAGAGCTGTGACTGGTAAAGGAATCTGTTTCTTTTTTATTTCACCAGGCTCTTCCGTTAATATATACGATGATAAAGCTGGCTGAAACTTTTGCCAAGGGGGATCTCATGACAGCCAGAAAAAATAACTTAGTTTGCTTAAAATTTTTGGTTTTAGATGACAATCAATGAGGAATTGCAAAATATCAATATTTTTGTTTTATTTGGAAGTGTTGTACGAATGGAACAGGCTCCTCAGAGCAGTGGTGGAGTCACCACCCCTGGAGGGATTTAAAAGATGTGTAAATGTGGCACTTGTGGACATGGTTTAACGATGAGCTTGGCAGTGCTGGGTTAGTGGCTGGACTCGATGATCTTAGGGGCTTTTTGAACCTTAATAATTCTGTGATCCTGTGAAATGTAACTCAACAAAACCAAAAAATCCCCAAGCAGATGTGTTCCCAGCTGTGAAATGACAACAACCTAGGGTTGGTCATCGCTGCTCTCTTTGCTCTAATAAATGCTTGTGCTTTTCTTTCAGTTTCTCAGAGAGATCCCAAACCCCCGGGGTCAGGTGGGAGGATAATTGAATCAGTATCTGTGGTGGGGTCTCCTCCCACTTACAATGTGTCCTGGATGGTGTCTGGCTGTGGTGCAAGTTTGCCCCTTCTCTCTCTGAGGTAAAGACAGTGAGTAGATCACCTCTACACCTTGCAATACCTCTTGCACTTCCCCCAGCATACCTGGAGCTGGTTTTCAGCTGGATTAAGTTGCTGGAGAAGATGTGCTTAAGGTGCTTTATCTAAGCTTGGTGGTGTCATGGTTTGACTCTGGCTAAAAGCCGAGAGCCCACACATAGATCTAAAATTCTCAGAGAAGGGAAAAAAAAAACCTCCGACTTTTGTGATAAGGATTACAAGCAACTGTTTATTAACTACTTCACACAAGCAAAACAGGCTCTAACTTAGAATGTTAAGAGTTTACTACTACAACTACAACTACTACTAAAATCAGAGCTTAAGAGTTTAAGGGTGAGCAGTTTGATAGTTGTTACAGACACCTTTCTCCCCCCCCACCCCTCCCTTTTAAGATCCTTCACCTTCCCCCAACAGCTCGGGNNTCTACTCCTTCTTAAATATGTTATCACAGAGGCGTTGTTGCCTGACCTTGGCTAGCTTAGAGCAGAGAAAAACTCTAGCAGCTTCTTAAAGAAGCCTCTCTTTTAGCCCCCCCAGCTAATAAAAACTCTGGTTACTTAAAACCACAACAGGTGGTCAAATGTGCATGGGCCACCAAGGTACAATGTAGGACTAGAAGGAGATCTAAGCCCTTCTGGAACAGTGGGTGAAGATCAGCAGACATTCTTCCAAACACCTTTAATGACCTCAATTACCACATTATGCAATGGAAGTCTGCTTTGTGTCTTTGTTTGCTGAAATGGTTTCTATTCCTCTCAGCAATGAAAGAGCAATCAGAGCCATAGGTGACCTAGATCAGAGACTGGAACATTAATGGTTTGTACCAACTGGAAAAAAGTCCTGTAAAAATTGGATTGTATCCAGTCAACAAGAACGTGGTGGGAGTAGAGCCAGGCAAGGGAGAAGCTGGAACAATGCAGTCTGTCCTCTGCAGGAGTCAGCTGTTGTCTTGGCTCAGTTTCCCCCCTCAAACTGACTTGCCCAGTCATTCACAGGAAAGTTCCTTTCAGAAGAAGGTGAACCTCAGACTGTTCTAAATTAATTTGGTTTCTTACTTTGAGATCTCTTTTCTTTCCAGCAAAGGCAAAGCATCATGTTGTTAGTTTTGAGTGCTCAAAAGACAGCTGCGGTTTCCTTAAGAGATGGCTAAAATCTGAAGATTTGGTCCTGTTCCCAAAGCAACCAAGTCCATGCACTTCCTGATAACATCTAAGGCTTTGGTGAATTCACCTCTTGGGTTTCAGAGATACAGGCAGTCAGCAAAAGGAAAACTGACAGAAACCAGTCATATCTCAGTTTTTCTAATATGAGAGCTACAAAACCCAAGTCTAAGATGTCTTCAGTGTAATAGTTAAACCCCAGTTCAGACACAACTGTTTTGTAGAAACAACTTAGATAACAGCATAGAAGGATTTGATGTGTGAAAGCCTCTCTTTAAAAATCACATTTCATTGCCTGAGTCAAATGTTGTATTTTGACATTAACCACCAATGACAAAGGCAAGGATGAGAATACTAGGGGATGTTTGATATGTGTAACCAGAGATGTAAATAACAAAAAGAGGGGAAATCTTTACTCTTGTGTGTAGCCTTTAAGAAGGCTGACCTTGGAATGTTACAAACAACACTGATAACCACATTTTCCAAATGTATTTAGAAAAATTAGAGAAAGAATACCATAAACATTATTATGGAGCTGAAGAAACTGGAGGGAAAAAATCAAGAAGCTCAAGAAGCTCAGCTTATAAAAGAGGATTAAGAGATGGATTGATCACAGTACCTCTCACCAGGAGGAAAAAAAAAGATGTTGGCACTTGTGGGATTTAACAGGAATATTGGCTAAAATCTGATGTACCAGCTGTATAAAATGCTCAGTGATTTTGATTCTCAAAATTTGCTCTGCAGAAGCCAGTTGTCATCCAGACACTTAACACATGGTGGCATCATTGTACCACAGAGAGGCTCCTTTCCTTTGAAAAAGGAGAATTTTAGTGGCAAAGGAGCAAGTATTTTAAGGTTTAGAAACTGGACTTTGTGTGAAATTACTCTAACATAGATGTGGTGTTTGGGGACATGGTTTAGTGGTGGACCTTAGAGGTCTCTTCCAAACTTAATGATTCTATGATTCTACAATATGAAATATCACTGGAATTCAGGGAAATTAATAATTTGGTGGACTGGATGACATTACATGGTGAAGTAGGAAAGTTTTTTCCTTTGATGTTGTAGATGCTGTCCAGCCTGCATTGAGCCGGTCCCTTAAAAACACCAGTACTAGGGTAGGACTTGTGCGTGCTTCATGGTGCATAAATTATTTCTTCTCTCATAATTTAAAAATGTTATTTTCCACAATTTTCTGTTGTGTGCCTTGCATATGTAATGTTAGGGATATCCAATTTTGTTTGAGCTCTGAACACATTCCCCTTAGATCCTTGAAGAGTGTTGTTCCCATAGGTGTCCCTCAGCTCCTGGGTGACATGAAAGCGTCACCCCCACTCCTGACACCCTCATGTGAACCTTCTCTGTCCCACAGAGGTGCAATGCTTGAGGAGGGCTCTAAGGAGTATGGATACCTCTATGTTTCCACGGAGGATGTGAGAGTCAGCCTCACCATCCAGAGACTGCAAAAGTCGTCCCCACCTCTTGGTGGGACCTTCAACATCCACTTGGCCAATACAGTGATACCAGGTAAGAGAACATGCAAGTACAGGCCCTAGATTTCCTTTCCAGGAAGCCAAGTAAAGGAGCTGTCAGTGAAGTTTTGGCTGCCCCATGCCTGGGAGTGTTCAAGGATTGGAACGAGATGAGGTTTAAGGTCCCTTTCAATTGAAACCACTCTGTGATTCAGTGAAAAGAGAATATTGAACCTGGGACATGCTCAGGGTACAGACTGGCTGGTTAAACTCGGTGTGATATTTACCAGATTTTTGCATTTGATGTCCTTCAAGACAGGAGTTGAGGATTATAGGCAGGGCAGTATTTCTCGATTGTTTTGTTCCAAAATGCATACAGCCACTATGAAATACTTGTCTTAATGTTAAAGAACTTTGGATCAGATCCCAAGTTTTGCACCCCTCGAGTTTTCATTATGCTGGTATTTCTCCAGCACATGTACTCCTGGTCTTCTTGTATGACAAGACCTGTGCAGGTTACCAAGAAATTCCTTCTCTTCCAGGATTACCATGGTTCTTAGTTTGTTTGCAGATAGCACAAAAGCTTTTGTGCATAGAATTTCTTGACCTGAACTAGTCACCCTTTAGATGTGCCAGGTTCTTCTGTGTTTGGCTTAACTAATTAGAGGCTTAAAACAAAAGGGAGCAGGTTAATCTGAACAAGATCAGTGATAAAGTTCTTGACTGAGTAACTGTCTTGGGGTGACTTTATGATGTATCCCATNCCCGCCGTGGGGGAGGGGAAGCTGCGGCCTCCTTTTTATCAGAGAATATTAATCTCTCTGAACATATTTGTCCCAAACCAAGACAGTAACTCGTGACTCAGTTATAAAGTCAGACAACAAAATAAAAAAGTGCAGCCTGTGAAATAACTTTTTACTCCATATCGTTACTTTAAGATTTTCCTCTGGTAACTGAAGACTGTATCAGTAGTGCCCTCCTTTGAACATAATCTTTTTAAAAATGTTGCCTCTTGCCCTGTTTGCTTTGTCTTTTCCTTTCCCTTCTTTCTTATGACTTGATTTAGAGAGATTTATGTATCTGCAGCTTTGAATGACTGTGGGTATTTATGTTAAAAGAGATAAAACATCATTAGCATTTGTTTTAGGATTGGACTCTACAAAATCCTCTGTGGAGACTGACTCTCCACACCCTCATATAGGAAATTTGCAACCTTTCTATTTTGAGGGAAGATGACTTGCACGCTGAATTTCATGCGTGCATATTATAAAAAATATTAGAATTTCTGATGACCCCAACTGGCGAGGTTTATAGAGGTTTTTTAGCTGTTAAATAGTGCAGAAGAGCTTCAGACTAGATTAAAAAATTAAATTTTTTATGCTGAGGCTGGTGAAGCACTGACACAGGTTTCTCAGAAAGATGGTGGATGCCCCATCCCTGGAAACATTCAAGGCCAGGTTGAATGGGGCTTTAAGCAACATGATCTAGGATTGGACTAGACGACTTTGATCCCTTCCAACCCAAACCATTCTATGATTCTATTCTATAGTTCTATGATCTTTTTGTCCAGTAAATTTCCCTCTGCTGCTTTTTGACAGTTGCAGAGGTTTGAACCACAACAGCCTTTCACTAATAATGAAACACCTTTCTTTTCTAGGACCAGGCAGGTGTGTTCTCTTAGTGATGATGAAACCCACAGCTCTCTAATGTCTTTTGCAGATGTTTCAGTTCACATCTCTTCCTTCCACCTCCACAAGCTTTTGCAAGACAATGTGGACAACTTTACAGCTCCTTACTACAACACCAGTGACTTCATTGTGACCAAAGACTGGAGCTCGTGCTACGAAAGAGTCTGGACACTGACCTGGAAAAAAACAACTGGGGACTTGCCCAATGATCTCAGTGTACAGCAATTTCTTCTACTACACCTCATTTTGAACCCCATTCAATGTCTTTGGCCTTGGCTGATTCACTTTCCCAATGGTTGTTTTTATGAAGACACCTGTGGGAACTTAAGCAATCTTCCTATTACAAACAGCAGCTTAAGCAAATTCCAGATTAGATGACTAAAAAAGCAGTTGCAGGAGCAGAAATTACATCTTCAGGATCTGTCCTTCAAAACAAGGAGGCTAGAGTGCAATTACCAGACTGTGGCAGTTCTGCATGATAAAGGGACTACTATACTGAAATGAAATTTATTATATTGACTTTAATGTTTCAACCCAGTAACTGAAGCTCAAAGATTTGTGGCATCATTTATTTCATCTGCAAGTGTTTTTCTGAGAACTGTTCTGTCTGGTTTCATATCTGGTTCTCATGAGTCTCAGATGAACATTGAGTTTAGATTCTCCCATCCCAAGATTTGTCATGTTGGTTTCGCTCCAAGTAGAAGGGTCTTTTTGGATAAGGACTCGGACTGAGCTGTTTCTCCATCAAAACAAAATACTAAGAAATAGCTTTTCAGCTTCTAAAATTTCTGCTGAAATTATTTTCAGCAAATCAATGAGTTCCCATTCTCAAGACATTGGCCTGGAGGGTGAAATGTTTGAGTTACATATTCAGCTGTAACACAGGCCCTTGTTTCACCCGAAGTCATGTCTTTGAGAATCTCTTCATGCCTAATTCCAAATAATATTACTGAGTATTATAAATTTATTTGCAGTCTGGCTTCTCACTTTGCAGTTTAATTGCCTGCAAGGTGAGCGTGGGAATAGGGAGATGTTGTGAAATCTTGGCTAACGAATGTTTAGATCTGGAGATGTAGGCAAAGCTTGAGAAGCTTCAAGGAGCTATTTGCCACCTTGTAAAGATTCTGTTTTAATTGAAGATCACAGGACAGAAAAGGATGAGAAACTGCAATTCCTTGTTCTTTTCCAGGTCTCTGCCAAAAACCTCTCTGGTCTGAAGGCAACTGTTTCTACTCGTGTGGTTTATGAGGGGGGTGTGTTTATTGGACCAATATTTGGGGACATGCTTGCTACCCTCAATAACAAAACACAGGTGAGTTTATATGCTGTCACACTTCCTACTGACTCACCAGGGTTGTGTAGATCCAGGAGTCTCACAGGTATTTAGGTAACTTGTTCTGCCATAAAATCCTTTCAGAAACCAATATTTGTTGCCATAAATTACTCATATTCTGCTGCCTGGTGTGTTGAAAAGGACTTTCCTTTTCAAGAGGAAGGGACAATGGTGGTCATGGGTGAGGGAAAACAATTTGTTTCTTGTGAGGCAGTGACCAAGGGATGGCAAGGTTGGGACTCCCACTCTTAGTGGGTCCAATGGTGCTGTCCACCAAACTGGGATTGACACTCTTCATCTGCAGCATTCCTACTGTTACACTGATGGGCATAAAGAATGAGCTGGTGGCAGAGGTACTCATCTGTGAGTTGAGCAAGTCTCTCAGCCTCTGTGCATCTCAATTCTTCCAGTGTAAAAAGAGAGTAAGAAGGGCTTCCTGGCTGAATGAGTAACCATTCTGGGCTGCTGGATGGACAAATGTGTTTCCAGCTCTGCCCTCAGATGTTGCTGAACAGTGAGTATTGCTGGCTTTACTTACTGCTTCAGTGCCCATCAGTGTGCTGAAACACGGTAATGCTGGGTGTGCTCAAAGCCCAGCTGTGAAGTGTTTGAGGCCAGGTGTTTTTTGCTGAGTGTGAAGACTGTTCTTCTTCCAGTGACTCAGCCACCTATGTGACACCTTCCATGTGTGCTGCAGGCATACCCTCAAATAGCCCAGGTGGAACAAGACCACCACCAGCAAACAGATTTCCTTGTATTTTGAGGAAATTGTATTTGTATCCTTGTATTTTGTATTACTCTGGCTTGCTGCTGGCACAGGTATAAAAATATCCCTCTAATTTTGTCTCTGTCCAAGTAGAGCACTTTCCAACTCTGTGTTCCTTGCATTCCTCTTACACAGTCTGATTTTTCTTTTTGTAGGCACTGGTGTACTCTCCTGGCACACCCTTGATACCCAGAGAGAGATAAAGAGGGATAGTAAGATCTCAGAAGAGATATCTCTTGATATCTCTTCTAGATAACCAACGTCACAACCCAGGTTTTCTTCCTTTAAGAGCAAGAAATAAAATCGAGGGCTGCATGCTGAGAAGACACATCGCAGGATTCATTTTAATTAGCCTTACAGAGTGTTCTAAACATAATAAACTTGCTCTCAAGGCCAAGTGGGAGGAACTGAGGGAAGGCAAGCAGGATCTTCAGTGGATGACTAGAAGAAAAGGAATTGTAAGGAGCTCTGGGTCTTAGCAAGGTGGGAGACAGGATCCTGTAGACACCGAGAAAGTTGGTGATACAGCACCCAAAGCTGTGCTTTGCTTTGCCTTGGATAAGCCTTAGCAGGCCACTGTAATTAAACTTGTAATGAGGCTGCAGCAGGATGAACATTTGTCCAACTGTTCTCTGTTCTGGCAGAGTGCTCTTGGTAGCTCAGGGGGTTACCAGCATCTACTGGGTAGTTGTGGCTCTAGAAAAAACCTCTGCTCCCTTCCCCACTTTAAGGTAACTCTTCTCTGTCTCCAGGTGGTGGTGATGGTCAATGATGTCCTTGCAAACTGTTCTGGCTCATGTTCTTTCCAGTTCAGGCAGGAATTGACACCCATGGTCAGTGATGTGGAGTATTCATCAGGTAATGGGGCTTTGTGTCTGAACAAAAGGGCAAAAACACTGTTGTGTGAAAAAGATCTGCCAGATGATGATGGTTTTGTGTGTATGTGAATTCTTTTGGAAATTTCTGATTTTATAGAAATTGTACTTTTACTGGATCACTTCTGATCAGCTCCAGTTCCAGACTTAAGTGTGTCCAGGTATATCCAGAGAAGGGCAATAGAGCTGGGGAAGGGTCTGGAGAACAAGTCTCATGATCTGGGGAGGGCTCAACCTGGGGGAAAAGGAGGCTCTCACTTTCTACAGCTTCCTAACAGGAGGACGAAGCCAGAAAGGGATCAATCTCTTCTCCCAAGTAACAAGGAATAGGATGAGAGGAAATGGTCCCAAGTTGCATCAAAAGAGGTTTAGATTGGATATTGGGAACAATTTCTTTATTGAAAGGGTGGTTAAGCACTGGAACAGGCTGCCCAGGGAAGTGGTGGAGTCATCATCCCTGGAAGTGTTCAAAAGGTGTGTGGATGTGATATTTGGGGACATGGACTCAATGATCTAAGAGGTCTTTTCCAACCTTAATTATTATTTGATTCCATGATAGAGAGATAAAGGGGAGAGAAACAGTGATAGGATTGGTAGTTAAAGCAGAAGGTGGCTGTTGGCTCAAGTTATTTTTATTAAAAGTTTAAGGAAAAATGTAATAACTGGATAGGGACAGGCGGGAATTGGTGTCATTTAGGAAAATCAGAGGTCATCACTGGTGCAGTTTTTAGGATGTCCTGATGAAGCTGGTAAAACTTTCAAACAATACTCAAAAGTTCTGGGCTTTGTTATACCAAACTTCATGAGTCATCCTGATGATTTTGTTCCTTCAGATGGTGGGTCCCAGGCCACAGTGGTTATCAGGGGAGATGGCTTCACTGAGGAGAAGCCAGCCCTGCAGGTGGAGCTGAACAGCACGACCTGCCACGTCATAACACTGAATCAAACCCGAGTGGTTTGCCAGGTGGAGAGGCTGCCAGTGGGAATCTACCATGTGGCACTACTGGTGAGACCTTATGGCTTCGCTCTCAATGGCAGCACAGGAGAAGGAATCTTCCTGAGAGTGGAGCCAGAGCTGGTTGCTATTGAACCTCCTACGATTTCAGAGATTGGTAGGTCTGAAGGCCAGACCAGCTCTAAGGGGTCATCTGCTTTCTGCTTCTTTCTTTTCCTGGTGTGTTTTGGTGGTTCTGTGTTTTCATTACCGAAGTCTTCACCTGATAAAAACAACATAATAAACATGCTGATAAAAAAACATGCTGGACACATTGTGTGTACTAGAAAGCACGGGGCAAGTTTCTGAGAGGCAGATGTTCCTTTGTTCTTTGTGGAGACAACAGTTTGCCTGACTAGTTTTTTTTGGAATAGTCAGTTCAAGTGCAGGTATATTTATTTCAGCAAATCAGATTAATATTCTGTTGTGGTATTGTGTTTTTAAGTTTGTCTGCCTTTTCATAATGGTTTGTTCCACCCCGTTCTGTAATGGTACATTCGGTTAAATGTATACACCCCTTATTATGTAAATCCCTGAAACTCTACCCCAGTTCCACCCCTCTTCCAACCTTCCCCCCTGTCAATCACCTAAAACACACCTCCTATTCCAGCACCTTCCCTGCCAATCAATAAACCCCTCCCAGGAGATCTCCTAATTCTCAGCAGGTCATAGGCACATGTGACCTCCCCTATCCCTCCCCTTACTCCTATTGGTTACTCAGGCTTGTCCATCCTTCCCATCCCAGTCTCCCATTGGCCCGTTCCCCAGGTAGCACCCCCGTTTAAAAGTTCCTGTCGTCCTTTGTTCTGGGCCTTTCTGGGTTTTCCCCCTCTGATTTCACGAGGAATTTCTGAGGCTGCTACCTCAGAATTCTGGAATAAACTTGGACTGAGTCACCCAGGGAGGACTTCCCGCCTCCTTTGTTCACTGATAACGTGTGAGTGATCCATTTTCCCGGGACAGATCCTGCCTCGAATCCCCTAATACTCCCAGCCGTCGCCAGAGGGACTCCGGCAGCGTCCAGGGAATGTGTTATTCTGTGCCATGTCCTTCAGAGAGATTGGACCACATGACCCACTGTGGTCCTTCCTACTTAACTCATTCTGTGATTAGTGTTTCATAGCTCATCTTCCCATATCCAGTTGACATGTAGCTTTGTAGGATTTGAATTAATCTGGTCTAGTTAGATTGGGTATTAGGAAAAATTTGTTCACTGAAAGGGTTGTCAGTCCTTGGAACAGGCTGCCTAGGGCAGTGGTGGAGTTGCCATCCCTCAAGGAATTTGGAAGATGGACATGGTTTAGCTGTGGGCTTGGCAGTGCTGGGCTACTGGCTAGACTCTATGATCTTATAAGGCTTTTCCAACTTTAATGATCCATAATTCTATAACTGTGAAATAGCTGAACTTCGCTTAATCCCAGTCCCATTGAAGTGAATTCATACACTGAGAAACTGGTAAACTCATCTGTGTTTAGATACAAAACTAAGAAGCTTAGAGAAGCTCAAGTTAAACTGAATCTCCTTCCATTCCCATTCTCTCTCCTCTCCTTGAAAAAGAAAAGGAAATAAAGAAGGGTGATATTTTCCATACTTGAAGACAAGAGGTGGAAAAATTTTCCACAGGACTCTGGGGACAGAGGGCCATAGGATTCTCCTGTGCCCTGTATGTGACGTGGATGGAAGTTCCAGCAAGGTGTTTAAAAAACCATAGCTAAGCCAAAACAAAGGCTGCACAAAACCTTTTTTTTTTTTTTTTGAGGGGAGTGGGAGTTGTATCAGTTTATCACTTATGAGCTTCTCTCTCCAAGCCATGTGTCTTGGAGAACTGATGGTGCCATGTTTGGCCACCTTAGAGCAGGCAGAGAAAGGGAATGATGGTCTGTGAACCTCTGCATGGATGAGCCATGGAATGGACTTGGAATAATGTAGGATTCCTAAACTAGAAGTTAGGGGCACCTCTTTTCTTTGGGTTTTTTTTTTTTTGGGTGCATAGGAAGGAAGCTGTTCTAACCCTTTTATTATATTTTTTTTTCCTTAATGAAAGGGTCATATAGGACACTAAGGTTAAGATTCACTTTTGATTCATAGCAAACCCAAACCCACAAAAACTGCACACCTCCAAAAATCTCTAAAATTATCCAGCAATGGCAAGTTTTACTGCTTCATCCTTACTTCTCATTTCCTTTGCTGGTAATCCACTTCTCCCAATTATGGTGATCTGTCACTCATTAAAAAGAAAGCAAGTGTAATACTATCTTACATTACATGTGCCTGGAACGTTTATAATTGGAAAGAATTACAGCTTCCATCTGTGTTTTTAATGTCTTCATTTAAAATACCTCTTTTCAATCTTATCGTAAAGTGCACACAGGCAGTATTTCACTGCATATAGATATAATGTAGATATCAAAATATAAGAGCTTCAGTCTTTACACAACACACATGCATTCTGCACTCTAAATCTGAAGCTCCTTATCTGACAACTCATTAGACAAGTGGCTTCAGTTTTCACTTCTTACTCACTCTGACTCTGCAAATTTAATGTTACAGGATGGGAAGGCAAGAAGCATATTGTACTTTTCTGCATCAGCTCCCTCTTGTCAAAATATCCCTGGTCTCAGTGGTGACAAGCTGGGAGATCCTCATGACCTAACTTCCAAAGCACGGAATGCCTTTCTAAAGATACTCCCATATTCCAGTGGATATGGGAGCTGCTAATATATCCAATTACGTTTGTTTACCTGGTTTTGCTGCCAGCCAGAGAAAATCTAGAAGATGAAGTTTCTATAATTCTCTGGTGGTTTAAAGAAACAGGAAAAGGTACTTTGAGGAAAGTGCACAACAGACTTTGCCATCAGTATGTAATTACTTGAGCACAAAAGATTGCTTACATACACATGAAAACAAGATCAGTTGGTTTGTAATATAGCCATGCTAATAAATACAGATAAACACTGCAGTAATAAAGTTCCTTTCTGAGCAGTCTGTCCTGCCATAGTCCTAAAACTCTGCAGTGCTGAGAACCAGATCAAATGGCTCTAAGTTCCAAGCAGAATTCCTTTTATTTTTAAATTTCTCTGAACTGCATCAAAGAACAAAGTCCACATCAGAATTTTCATTTATGTCCATTCCTGTCCTCTTTCCTACTTCTCTTTGAAATATTCCTGAATCTTCTAGTCACTTAGGAAAGCCAAGGGACGCTTTGACTATTTACATTGGAATAGGATGTTGAAGAAAGATCAAGTACCAGTCTGACTCGTGTTCTTGATCCTGCATGTGGTGGGAGAGGCTCAGCTCTGGCATGAGGGAGAGCTGAGCTCACTTTAGTACTTCACAGAATCAAGCCCTCCATGACTTTCCTCACAACTCTAAGTCTCAAGCCTTGCCAAGTCCTCTTTCTAACCCAAGTTTCCTAGGCACAGGCTACAGGCTTTTTTGACAGCAAGGTGCCTGGCAGCTGTTTGAACTGTGACGGCACCTGCTGGGTTAAGCTCATTTTCCATTCTTAGTGCTTCTTCCTTCCTTCCTTATTTCATTCTTGGGCTGGAGATCTGTCTAAGGGTGAGATCACAGGCCAAAGCTTACTGGTTTAAACAAGCATGTCATTAAAAAATAAACTGAGAAACAAATCCAGCCATCCTGTATCATGGAGAAGAATTCAAATAATAGGCAAGAAAAATCTCTGGTGAAAGAGAGGAAACCAGGCAGAGCAAGGTGGAGCAGATGATCATCAGATCAACTGAGACTGTACTGCCATTTGTAGTCCTCTATAAACAAAGAATCCTTTGCATATAAAAATATTCTACATATTGAATGTAATGGAATAATTGTTTTTTCTAGGAGGACTGAGAGTGACTCTCAGGGGGACCAATCTGGAGGGGGTAAACATGGTGCTGTTTGGATCTCAGCCTTGCCCAGTTTTGGAGGACAGCAGAAATTCAACTAGAATTGAATGTAAAGTTCCTTCTCGGGTAAGAAACCACTTTTTTTTTTTTTTTTTTTTTGACTAGTTAACAGCCTACAGACCCTTCTGTGTTTTCCTGGCCTGAGCTACATACTAGAGGAAGGGCAAACCACAGCCAAGTCTTGGCTGTGAAACAATTTACTGTTGACTCCATCTACAGATTAGACCAGCTTAATTAAAAATGGATTAATAGATGATTTAGGAAAACCAATGAAACAGCAAACAACTATCTAATTTAGTAAGGATATTGCAAATTAAAAACTGTATAGTGTGAGATTTCATTTACTAGTTTAATTTACTAGTATGGACATAGAAAATCCAAATCTGCACAGTCTGGGAGTGTTTTAAGGTTTTTAACTCTCCATAGATGTTTCTTTAAAGTCAACATAACTGCACATTTGAGTAGATTCTGGTGCATATAAAAGTTTCATCAGTGCCATGTGCCTGACATAGGAAAACTATTTTTTATTTAGTGCATTTTTATCCCTAATATTTGCTTCACTTCTCTTTCTAGGGGACAGCAGATGCTGCTGTCCATGTGACACTAATTTCTGGTTACCAGTCAACAACAGTAACCAACTTGTTCCAGTATGATCCTTCCTTAAACCCTACTGTTGAATCCTTGAGCAGGAACAGCAGTGGCATAGCAGGTGAAAAGGCTGCAGATGTGTATTGGGGAATCATCTGGAAAAGTACTGTTATTGCTGCTGGTGGTGGGGCAGAGGGAATTTAGGTCTATAAAGTTTGATCTGACACTTATTTTTTTGTTTTCTTTTAAGTTTTGGTTCCCACCTTTCCTGCTAGTCCTGGTTAGTCCTTGTTCTTTTCAGTTGGTTTTACTCTAGCATACATGGGGATAGGTCAGTATAGATAACATCCACAGGATGTCAGGTGTAGTGTAGTGCTCCTTTTGTGTCACATTTCTCTGAAATTATCCCATCCATTCATTCTTGGTAACAAGTTCAGCCATGACAAGACAAATGAGCTCTAGAGAGTGTCTTTCTCCAGGATCCCAAAGGGTTGACCATAAAGAGCACCATATATATTTTAGGCTGCTGAAAGCAGAAGAAAGGCAATGATTGTTTTTCTAGTTCCTGTTTCCAAGCCAAACTGTTCCATCCAGTTTGATATTGTGGTTCATTACTTCAGAATATGAGCATAGTCTTCATGGACTTTGTGAGGACAAAATCCCAAATACATCTTGTGGAGAGTTTATCATCCCTGTCTTTCCAAAGTTTCTATTTGTTGTTGTTTTTTTTCTCATTTCTGTTCTTTTCTCTTTTCCCCAAGATTTTGTCTGGGTGTTGGGAATAGAAAACATTAATGGTGAATGGTGGGGGCAAATCTTTTAGGAAGAAGATTTAATACATTTCTGAGTGGCAACCAGACACCACTTTCTTACTATCTGAGAGAGAGGGAGGAAGACAGAAATATTCCCGCTTTCCTACCCACCCTACTCCTGTTTGTCCAAGGATGTAATCATCTGATTTTTTTTTTCTCTCTTTTTGTAACCTCTCCTTAAAGCTCTCCCCAGCTCCCAAGTTTGGTTGGACTTGGTGGGGATGTACGGAATTAGGTGATTGCCAGTGCCAAAATGCACATCTTGTGCCCTCCCAGCATTTCTGTTCCTTTCTCCAAATGCCCTTGTCATTTTCTATTACTCCAGAGTGCATAAATAAGAGAAAATGTCCTTTATCATCAGAATATTATTCTGATACCATGACACCAAGGGGAGGTTTTTTAGCTGCAGGCAGCCCAGGTGCAAGAATTCCTTAATGTTATATTGTCTCGTGAGTGGCGGTGGGGTTGAGTTCAATCTCCTATTCAGAACGTCCACGGCTTTGTCTTTTAATATAATTTTCCTCCTATATAATAAAAAGAATAAATAAATTAAACTGATGCCTTCCAGGCATCTGGGATTAAGCTGACAATTGACCAAGAGCCCAAAGAGTTCATGCTATTAACATATTCAACTTCACAGGCTTTCAAACTTTATTTGACTCTTTGTGCAAGCAGAATTGAAAAGTACTGGCTTCAAGACCGGCTTAGAGGAGCAGGAAGATGTCAGGAAGCTTTGTACAGGCTCTTCTGCTTCTTGGAAGCCTTCTCCCTCCTTCACCCCTTCAGGGGAGACACGAGGATGAGATTCACCTCCCAAACACATTTCTGTGCTTGTTGTTTAGATGTCTTTCATAGGCAGTGAAGAGAAATTCTGTGGTGGAATTCACCACAGATCTTTGTGTGTCTTTTACAATACGATGAATCATTCCATAAAGTCTGTTTCTTTTCTACAGCTATCAGTGAAAACGTTTTTATTTGGACTAATGTCTACCACCCTAATTTTCCAAGCTATTTCAGGAGGAATTTAAGTTATGAAATTCCCTTCTGCACAGCCGTTGTTCTTTTGTATTACTGCACTATGCACAAATAAAGGAAAGTATCCTCTATCATCTGAATATTATTTGGCTCAGAATGGAGTTCAAATGGGAGAGAGAGCCATGTTTCCTGAAAACAAGGTAGTTTGAAGCTGAGCAGTTTCTTTCTTTGTAGTAGCTGGTTATGGTTTGGATTTGTGCTGAAAATGGTGTTGATGACACAGGAATGTTTTGGTATTGCCAGTCAGAGCTTATAAGCAGTTAAGGCCTTTCATGGTCCTCACTCCACCCCACCAGTGAGGAGGCTGGAGGTGTACAGGAAATTGGGAAGGGGACGCAGCCAGAACAACTGTCCCTGCTGACCCAAGGGATATTCCATAGGACATCATGGTCAGAAGTAAAACCTGGGGAAAGAAGGAAAAGGTGGACATTCAGTGTGATGGTGTTTATCTACACAAGTAATGGTTATGTGTGATGGATCCCTGCTTTCCTGGGGATGGCTGAATACCTGCTTGCCCAAGGGAAGTGGTGAATGAATTCCTTGGTTTTTGGTTTTTGCTTTTCCCATTAAATTGTCTTTATCTCAACCCATGAGTTTTCTCTCTTTAACCCTTCCAATTCTCTTCCCCATCCCACTATGGGATGGAAGTGAACAATTGTGTGGGGCAGAGATGCCAGCTGGAGTTAAACAGTGACAGGCACATATGTGGCCATCTGACTTTAGGTACCCAAGGAAATGTTCATTTTACTCTGTTAGGTAGTTCCATATTGCTGAAAAATGTGGGCAGGAAATTTGTCAAGGATTTGGTAAAAACCCAGAACTCTTCAGTGGCCATTTATGTGAGTTTAAAACAAAAAAGGGATTTAGCTTTTATCCAGTTCAGGTATTTATAGGATAGACATTTATGGTAATGTCCCGTGGATCCATCCCAAATATGTACCTGGAGGCTGAGAGTGGCTGTAGATGGTCATAGCCAAGTTCACTAAAATATCAAGACAACCTTGATAGCTGGAGTATCCAGGAGGGATTGAGTAGGATACAGAACCACTGCAATTTTCAACTGTTGTTTTTGGGCTGATGGACATGACCTGTCCTGGCATGATGGTACTCTGTCCTCTTCCTCACATGTGCCAAAATAACCATTGCCAGAAACACTGCAATAGTTTCACTCATTCTTTTCTCTTCAGGAGGGGAGGAGCTTCACATTGGAATATCACAATTTGCCGGCTACCAAGATTCAGATGTCAAGGTCCAAATTGGGGACTCAAGGTCACAGATCCAGGCACAGACAGACCATGGCGTTAATGTGACACTTCCAGCCTTGGCTGCAGGATGGTACAACATTTCTGTCATCATCAGTGGCATCACTATTGCTTCAAACAGGTGTGTATTTTCCTTATAAACTTCATTTTCCATCCTGTTTGGTGTTTTAGGGTTAATCTGAAAAGGAAGGTAAGAGTTTTTCACAAACACCTAATGATGAATTCTGCTGTGTGGTATAGAATTATGAATAATTATCAAGGTATTTATTGATCTGTGGAACCCAAGTCAGCACACTGCTAATGCTACTCAATTAACTCCCCTTGGATCAGTAGGAGGCAGGAGAGAAACATTTTAGAAGAAAACAGTTGATTTGATGAAAAATGCATATTCAGGCAATCAAAGGTATTCACAGATTCAGGTCAAATGCAGATAAATCCTGCTGTAGGAAAACAGCAGAAGAAAAGAAACACTTTTCATCAGAAAAACAAAAGCTAGTTTGAACAATAAAAAAATGCTTTGTTTGGAGAATTTTTAAATGATGCTATTTCCATCTTTTAAGGTGACATTTCAAGTTCATGCCTAGATAAATGTAATATAACTGAATTAAAATGTGGGGGAAAACTGACCTGAAATTGGGATGTAAGAATGCATTCACTAGCAAAACAGTTTTGCTCCTCAGCCACACAACTCTCATCCATGGCACCTGCCAGGAATGATCCTGAAACAGTGATACTGGGGAGAAACAAGCTGTTTTTATTGCTTGCAAACCAACCTAAGCTGCTTGTAGCATTAATGAACTTAAAGAGAATTTGTGGTTGGTAGTATGACATCCAGGGATTCATCCCACCTGATACCATAATCTGCAGCAACATCACTTTGTCTTCAGGGGTAGAGTGGAGAGAGATGGGTCATCCCAGGAGACAGTTCCAAACTCCAGTGGGCTGGATTGCATGACTGGGAGGGTTTACTTCTCTTTTTAGGGAAGGGAGTGTTTTTGGAAGGAGGGTAATGTGGAGGAAAAATAAGTGTAGATGGGATAAAAACAGAGCTACACCTTCATCTGAATGGGCTTCAGGAGTTCATGTCTCTCGTTTCAGTTACTCCCCTGTCTGGTGGGAGGATGTGAGGAGAGAAGGCAGCTGGGATGTCTCTTCTATGCACTTGCATCTTCTGTCTGTGGGAGTAGCTACAGTGGGATCTGCTTTCAAAAAAATCCTCATTCTTCCTCCTTTTGATGGGCTGCAATTCAGTTGTGCCTCATGGACCAAATTTGGCCCCCAGGTTGCCTATTGATAAGAGAGTGTTTGTGATAGATGTAGCTCAAATGTGTCTCTGCACATGGAAGGGGGGTTGGAACAAGATGATTTTTAAGGTCCCTCCCAGTCAAAATCATTCTATGATTCACCTGGAAAAATGTGGGGTGTGGGGTGGTCTTGTCTTGTCACTGTGGCATTGAACCAAGGGGATGTGCCAGGTGGGTGTTTGACCTTCCAACCTAGAAGGAGTTGTAAGAAAGAATAGCACTGCAGCAGGAGAGAAAAATATGAAAATACCCCCAAATCCTTTCTATGTTGCTTGTGTTTTGCAGGGTTGAGTTGTCAATCCGGTACCTCTCCGAGATCTTCAGTGTAGAGCCGTGTTGTGGCTCCTTTCTGGGTAAACAGCTTTAGTACATCTGCAGCCACTTATGGAGGCTAAAGGGATCAAGGACACGGTTTTCCTGTAGGAATGGAAGGCACATACTGTTTTACATCCATTTAAAAGAGAGTGTTTTGAATCTGTGACCCATTATTATAGAGACATCAACAGGCAGACAGCAGCAGTCTGGAAATGTGGGATTGTAGTGAGCATCCCTCAATCTGGTTGGCTGGCTTGGGGCTCCATGTGCTTTGAATTTGGTTTCCCCAAGTGTTTGCTGCTGTATCCTTGTGTGTTCCCACTGGGAAAACAAAGCACGCCCACACCTGGCTCATCTGTGCTGTTTTTTTCAGTCATTTTGCCCCCATCTTTCAAGGTTTTCCATGTGAAAGTTAGGTGGAAAGCAGCATAAAATTGTGGTTTGAAGCAAACAATAATTTCAAGTGATCCCAAAGGGAATGTTTCGTTTTTGTTAAGTTGAAAAGACAAAAAAAAGCCCTTTTTCAATGTTAATTTTAATGAAAAGTGAAATATTTATTAATCCTGTTCCAAGCTTTTAGACACTGGAAATAATTTAAGTGTGTTTCGGAGCAAAACATCACTGAATTTAAAAGAAAAGTTTTTCTTTAAATCTTAAATAGCAGATTTGGGGTGGTTGATTTATTTTGTCATTTGGCTGGTTGTGGGGGAGAATTGAATCCCTGTAGTGAAATTTACATGAGCCCTTAGAAATGCTTTTATAGAAGACGGAGAAATTCTTGTGCTACAACCTCAGGTCCTCCACAGATTGCTCTCCCAGGCTCACAACACATTTAAAGACACAAAAATTCAGAGGCTTTGTGGTACATGACTAGTTCAATAGTTTGTGAAGTGCTCAAGCCTTGAAAGATGAGAGAGTGGATAGAGCTTGGAGAGCAAATCCTATCAGTTTTGAAGATTAAGCCATACCAAAAAAAAAAATCTTTTTGTATTTAAGGGTAAATTGAAAATTAAATAAGAACTGATTAACTCTTTCTTTATGGCTTTATGAAAGGCTTAAGCATGGGCATCCGGATTAAAGGTTTGAGCTCACTCAAGAGGAACCTCATCATAAACCAACTTATTTTTCAGCCTGATCATGGGAAAAGAAAGGGAATGGGCTAAATGAATGAAGAGGTTGAAGTAAGGCACTGGGAGTACTGCAAATGAAAGGCAGGTAGAGAGGCTTCAGGTGGCCTTTTCCTTGTGAGGGTGGTGAGGCCCTGGCTGCCCCATCCCTGGAAGTGTTTGGAGCCAGGTTGGACAGGGCTTGGAGCAACCTGGGATAGTGGAAGGTGTTCCTGCTCATGGCAGGGGGTTGGAACTAGATGGTCTTCCTCTTACTTCAGCCTCTTGTCCATATAGGATTATCCTGATAAATGACTGTTATTATCTCTATCTGTCTTATCCAAATAAAAAAGGCTGCATGGAAGAAATAGTCTGTTATGCTTATCAGCTTTATCATAGAATGGTTTGGTTTGGAAGAGACCTTAAAGATGGTGGTTTGAGATGGTTCACAGACAGTCATTAATTTCTTTTCTGCATATAATGTCCTTCTTCCTTATTTTGTTTTTCTTCTAGGTGGAACACTTCTCACAGTCTCTGGGGTGGGCTTTAGCCAAAATCCTGCCCTGGTTTCTGTTTCAATGAACAGCCAAACCTGTACAGTCACTCACTTGACAGAAAAGACAGTTTGGTGCCTGACCCCACCAGCTGCTAACTTGTCCAATGAAGATTCACAAGACATCTCTGTCACAGTAAATGTAGTCATCAGCAGTAGCTCACTTCAACATGCTCTCTTAGCTAAAAGGGCCACCACCTTTAATTACCAAAGGGCTTTGACTCCCCTTGTTACTGTTGTTGAATCAGAAATATCAGACAGCAGCCTGCTCTTGAACATCCAGGGGATAAACATCACTGGATCTGTGGCTAAGCTTGGACACAGTGAATGTCATCTTGAGTTTCTACGTGGCAACAAGTCTGCAATGTTTTTTCAGTGCTCTTTGCCGCTGAACAGCCTGGAACCTGGAACCTTTCCCATCCAGGTTATCCATAGACGGCTGGGATATGCTCATGTGATAGCAAGACAGCAGGCCCTCACAGTAACTCCACGGATAACTTCCATATACCCAACAAATGGATCAATCTGTGGTGGGATGTTACTCACTGTGTCTGGTATTGGTTTAAAATCCAGGAGGAATTTGGTACAGGTCACCTTGGAGAGGAATTACTCCTGTGAGATCCAGAAGTCTGATAATGATGCCATTAGTTGTGTTGTCCTTCCAGAGGGCCATCCTTTGCACTATCAGTGGCTGGCTGAGGCATCTTGGGCTCTCACTGTCACAGTGATTGTCAATGGGGTCAGCAGTGTGTGCCTTGGGGACTGTACACTCCACCTCCATGAGCAGGGGACCCCTCTGGTACATTTGCTGACCTGGAAGACCAACGGGACATTGACCTATGTGACAATCAAAGGACAGAGGTTGGCCTGGCCAAGTGACACCCCCCTGGTACATGTGAATAACCACACTGTCTGCAAGGTGACCTTCTGGAATGAAACCATCATCGAGTGCCAGACAGCCTGCCTTGCCCCAGGGGAGCATATAATTTCCATATCCAACAGGAAACTTGGCAGTGCTTGCTTTAGAGAGGCATCCAATGTTCTCACCATCCTGCCTCAGGTGTACCAGTTTTACCCACAAAACTTCAGTGCCAGTGGGGGAGGCCTGCTCACCTTGGCAGGCTCGGCACTGAAAGGGAAGAGAATAACTTCTGTCCTCATTGATTACCAGCCTTGCCTTGTCCTCAGTATCACCTGTGCAGTTCTCCAGTGCATGGTGCCTCCTGGTAACAGCACCAGGGCTCTGAGTCTAAAAGTAGATGAACACTTCCATTATCTTGGAACAATAACTTACAGTGAGGAATTTACCCCAGCTTTCCTCTCCCTTGTTGCAACTGGTTTCCTTTTAACCATGACAGTATCAGGAGTCACAGAGACAGACACCATGCAAGTATTTGTTGGAGACTTTGCTTGTAGTGGTGTCACCATCACTGGCTCCACACTGCAGTGCTCAGCTCCTCCGCTGCCTGTGGGAGAGTACCCTGTGCAGGGCCTGGATATTCCCAGGGGCTGGGCTTCCTCCAACCTGACATTCTCCTCTCAACTGATAGTGACAGCTGCACGTCACAACTGGGGTAAGTCATTGAGGGCTGTTGCAGTTCCTGCACGAGGTGTTGTGTGAGGCACTACAGCGACAGGTTTTTTTTTTTGTCATGAAAGCAAAAATTAGGAATTTAAAAAAGCCCTCTTGTTGAGAGCCGTCTATCAGGCTGGGCCTTAAATTGCCTTTTCTGTCCTTTTCCAAGGTGGCTTGAATGGAGGAGCAGTTTACCTGCGTGGAACTGGATTTTCCCCGGGCAAGACTTTGGTCACAGTCTGTGGCATCCACTGTGGACCTTTGGGCAAGATGACCATGACTGAGCTGAGCTGCCTTGCCCCACGCTTACACGGTCAGTCAAAGCACAATATTTGTCATTGTGTTTAAAAACATCCCCTAAAAACCTATCTTGACCCAAAATGGTTGCCCTAGTGTGTCTCATCCCAGGGGAACAGAGCAGCCCTGGAGAAAGGAGAGGAGCCAACATAGTATTGACAAAGGTTGGACTTGGTGATCTTGGAGGTCTTTTCCAAACTTAATGATTCCCTGATTTTATGACTTCTGGTTTTTGAGTTCAGTCAAAGACAGTAGCTGTCTGGATGAGGTTTTGTGTGAATGGCCATGGATGTTGGACTAGATCCACCACGTGCCTGTGGCCACACATGCTTTGAGAGTGTGCATGAGGTGCACAACTTTGACATTTCCTTGTGGCAGTTATTCCTTGGGAAAGCTGTCTCACATAAAATGTACATGTGGACTGCAGGGTTGGGTATCCAAGTACCTCTTGGCCATCATGACCATCTTAGTGAGTTCAACTCCCCTAAATGCCTTTTCTTTTGAGGAAATGGCCTCAGGTTGCACCAGAGGAGATTTAGATCAGATATTAGGAGAAATTTCTTCACTGAAAAGATTATCAAGCATTGGAACAGACTACTAGGGAAGTGTTCAAAATCATATGGATGTGACACCTTAGGACATGGTTTAGTGGTGTACGTGGTGCTGGATTGACAGACTCAGTCTTAAAGGTCTTTTCCAACCTTAATGGTTTTATGGCCTCACACATTTTGTGTTTGCCTGCTTGATGGGACAACCTCAGTGGGGTGAAAGGGTGAATGACTGGAAAGGTGAACAAATGATGTACTATGGTCTGTTCAAGCTGGAGATGAGGATTTGAATTCCTTGAGAGTCAGATGAGATCATCTAGCATTGCCAGAACACCTTTCTTAACTGGAGAGAGACAGCATGGAATGATGATCTCCAGATCTCTCAAACAAGGAAATAACCTTGCCTGAATTTTGGCACAAGCTCTTCAAAATGAGCATTTCCTGGGACAAAACATGTTTCCTCTCTTTCTTACTGGAAACACAGAATTAGACTCCTAAAAACCCTGCAAAAGACTTAAGACTTTTAAATCTCACCTGAGACCTGTGCCATTTTCCAAATGCAGAACACAGAATAACTGTCTTGATGCTTGACTCCTTGGTGGAGTCACCATCCCTGGAGGTGTTCAAGAAATGACTGGCACTCAGTGCTTTGGTGTAGTTGACAAGGTGGTGATGGGTCAAATATTTGACTCAATGGTCTTAGAAGTCTTTTCCAACTTAAACAATTCTGTGATTCATAGATTCCAATGCTTGCAAGAATAACACATGATGCATTTCACAGCTCAGAAGCTTGGAGAACATCTAGAGGTCTACAGAAAGATTTGCTGTTCTGTGGAAATAGCAGAGATCCAGAGATCCAACATTTAGGTGACCAAAAATCCATGACCTCTAATCCTTTGTGGACATGTAAGAAAGGTGGCAAGTGAGTGTGTCATTGAGGGTGACTTGCCAGGGTTTTGCTCAAAGGTTTGTAGAATCTCCATCCTTCAAAATAATCAGAAATTGACTAAATTATTTCCTGAGAAACCAGTACAATGTGAAATTTAACATTCTTTTGAGCAAGGGTTGGGACAAGAGGAATCCAGGTGTTCTCTTCAGTCTCAATTATTCCAAAATTCTAAATTTGCTCATGTCATTTTGAACAGTTCCTTTCATAGAATCACAGAATAATTTGATTTGGAAGGGGCATGAAAAGTCAGCTAATTCCAACCCCCATCCATGAGGAATACTAAAAAAAATTGACAGGGAAAAAAAAGGGCTTTAAAACCCAACCACAAGCACTCCAAAGGAGACACCAAGAAGTCATAAGTGCTCAATTTTCTTTGTTTTAAATAAGATCCAGGCACAATCCACAAAACTGCTTGCTATTTTAAAAAGAAAAAAGACATGGAGTGCTGAAAAAAATAATCAGAGCACAACACAGGGCAGTCTGGTTATTGCAGGGAGAATAGCAAAATAAAATGTAATCAAATTGCTCCAAACTGTGAAAACATTAAGAACGGTGTTCAAAACTCACTGAGTGGTTGGCAGAAGAGGGAGCCTAGGGAAAACCATCTCGGGCAGGCCCACAATGCTTATTACTGACACTAGATGTCAGCAAGGGAATGCTGATCGCTGGTGTTTCTGGAGAGATGCCAAGGATGTGTTGCCTCACTAACCAAAGGCAGAGTTACAACCCCTCTCTTGCCTGCCCTGGGTTTTGCAACCCTGCCAATCTCAACAGTCGAGTTGCAAAAATATTTGTTAATTAAATATCTACAAGCAAATACATTTTTTTTTCATGCCTTAAAAAAGCACAATTCCTTTGCAGGCTGCTCAAATCTGTGTTTGCCAGGCTGTTTGTGTTCCCTGAGACAGTTGTATTCAGGCTGTGCACATCTGTATATAGAGCAAGATGCTTTCCAGATAGTGTTCTACTTAATATTTAAGGATTCAAACCCTCGCCATCACCACATTTAGGGTGAGAGCGGATGTATTAAGTGTACGTAGTGCAGTCTCACCTCATGGTTTGCATGCTGCTGTTTGCCCGGGGAATTTTACCGATTGGCACTTGCACATCCAGTGCTCAGACCTTTCTTTTACTGCCTCATCCACGTGGGAGAAGTGGCAAAGCCACTTCAGAGATGCAGGACCACAAGCCGTGAAGGAATGGGAGGGATATGTCTGTGGTGCCCCGGGGCCCTTGCAGTGGTTCACCCAGGTTGGACGCTCGTCTGACATTTCCCAGCTCTGATCGCCGAACCGGGTGATGTGAAGTGAAGAGTTTAAGCTGCATTTCTTCTGTTACGGCACCCTGTGAAGCAGAAACACCTCCCCTCTGGCACTGTGGGATGTCAGGTGGCAGCTGGCTGCCCTGGGGTTTCAGCACGAGGTCATGTTGTGTCTGGCCTGCTTAAGATTAGAAGCGTTCACGTGGGAATCCCCAGCCGGTTCCTGGAGCTCACTCATGTGATCAAAGCCATAGGGCAAGGCTCTGCAGGTAGGGAATGTGACTTATTTCCCATTGCACAGGCAGCTCTCTAAGAGTTGAGGAACCTGCTGGGCTCAGCAAGATCCATCCATAAGCCTGTCCCACAGGGTATTCCTTAGGAGTAGGTATTGAGCAGGGTCAGAGAGGTTTTGGTTTGGTTGTTGGTAAGAGCTGGGCATGTTCCTACTGAGGTGTGCTCAATCCATAATTAAGGAATTGGAATGCAAACCTAGACTCTTTTATGAAAACTGTTGTCTTTAGAGAGATGCAGAAAAATCAATTCAGAACAGAGCTAAAATTTGAGTCTCAGCCTTAAAGCTTAGAAAAATTAACAAAATTAAATAAAATTAACAAAACCATGCTCCCTTCAGGGAAAAAACAAAATCAAAAGAAAAAAGCCCATACTAACTCGTGAGTCTTTAAAGGTTTGTTAAGGAGATATCTGGCAGATCACTGACCTTGGAAGTGTTCAAAAGCTGTGTAGATGTGGCACTTGGGGACATAGATGGTTTAGTGGTGGGCTTGGCAGTCAGTGCTGGGGGAACAGATGGACTCAGACTTTGAGGGCTTTTCCAACCAAAATGATCCTATGATCCTCAAAGCTCCCCTCTTCCCTTGTTCTTGCCTTGTTGCTCCTGTTGCAGCTCAGCTGATGAGTATAAATACAACTGTGGGTTCTGTTCAGCTCAGAGTAAGTTTACAGAACACATGATTAATATCTGTAGGGTTGAGTTGTGAAAGATGGAAAGACTGGCAGGAAGCTTGAGGCAGGTGAGAAAACAACTGATTATTCCTATCAGGTGATATCAGGATAGGTACCATAAATAAATTTTTCAGCAAGCCAGGATCTGAGATCTTATGTTTAACATTGGAATGAGCATAAGGAAGGCACCTGTAAAAGGAGATGAGCTGATAAGATGATCCTTCAGGGTAAAAGCTGAGCCTGATTAGCCTGGTTGCTTCACTGTGGTTAGAATAACAGGCCTGGCATTAGAGCTTTGATGTAACAGCTCTTGGGATCTTTGTTAGTGAGTCCTGGACCCACCATGAACCATCCACTGGTAAAAGTGGGTGTTTAGGGATGAGGACTTGGATTAAAGCTAGAAATGAGGCTGGTTTAAAAGGGTGAGAGACATGGGTTGGTGGAGCTTTTGGAATGGGACAAGAGGAGAGAGAGGAGTAAGTTTTGGTTGTAACAAGGAGATGCCCTGAGCCAGGACCAAGGGGGAACTATATCCAGGGAAATGGGATCACTTGTACAAGCAAACACAGAAGCTATGAAAAGGATGTGTTGTGGTAACAGAGACCTCAGTAGAAGTCAGGGCCTCTGATGTTTATTGTGGAGACCAAACCAAAGGATCCAAATGGTCTCTTCTAACTTTTAAATCTAGAAATGAAGTAAGAAAGAGGGGGGAATAAAGCACATTGATTACACAGCAGGAATGCTCTGACAGTGAGATCTATCAGGCAGTGGAATAGATGCTTGAAACTCACCTCTTGGGACTTCTGAAACTTGGCTGTGCAAAACAAATGTCTCCCAGGGAGCAATTCTTCACAGGCAGAGGTTGAACTCGATAACCTTAACAGGTCTCTTTTTCCCTCTCCCTTTTGCTAACTTATTTTTTTGTAAATCTTTGTCTTCCCTGCTAAGCACATGTTAATGTTATGCTCCACAGTCCATTTTGTGAGTGGTGGAAAACTGGGGATGTGTGGTTTGGCACCCTGACTCCTTGGGCAGTTCTTCAATCAGTCCACAGCTGCCCTTGGAACCTCCTGTAGGTTTTAGCCTCATCACATGTCCAGCAGTTGTTATTAAAGAGTGACCCAGAACAAATCCCTTGTGGTGAGCAGCCCAGGATCCTGGATTAAGCCAGAGTATCCCTCAAAGCCAGGGTTGGGGGCAGTTGGTTCCTAACCTGTTACCAACATGCAGAGATTTGGCTGCCGTTGTGTCTGATCTCAAAATAGAAACTCTAATGGGCTGAGTGCCTTCATCTCAGCCATGACATTGCAGGTTTATAGGGAATATAAAGCATAAAGAAACTTCGTTCTGGGTTTGAATACTAACCAATTAAGCAGAGAAAAGAATTATGTCCCCAAATGGGCAGAATATTCTTTTAGGATGTGCTTAAAGTTGTGTTGAAATCTTCAGTTGATATTTTTTGCTACTGTTGGGGCAAGAGATAATGGCACCAGTAACACCAAGTATTATTTGTGTTTTGTGGTCAGAGGAAGGGGAATTGAAAGGCCAAGACTTTCTCCTAACTGAGAAAAGATATGAAGACTTCTGGGAGCAGGAGAGTAGGAGGATGGACCTTGGAGTTTCCCCAAAGAAGGAATGGAAAAAGGACATCACCTCTAAGAGTGATATCTCCATCAGCTGGACAGGAGATGTAGGGTGTGGAAATGAGATTCTTCTGTTCTTCCACCTGAGAGAGACAGAAAGCAATTCTAAGTTTGATTCTGAGATGTATAAATTAAGTAAGGTTGGCTTGGATTTTGCTTCCACTGATCTCTTTACAACCCTTTGTAACAGTGTTCTTTAACTCAGATTTTATTCTTGAATGCCTTTGTTTGCCTGGTTTGAGTTAAAAATTATTTCAGCTGTTGGCTGGATACAAGGCCGTCTGATTCTACAGGCTTGATAACATTGGGATGAGCAGGTCAGAAATGTCCAATTTTTCCATTTTGGGGATATCCAAAAAATGATAGGCTATCCTTCTGAACTCTAAGGGTTGTGCAGGAAACACCTCCTGGTGACCTACATGAGCCAGGCAAGTTCTTTGATACCAGCAAAATACCAAGGAAAATAGCCATGTCCTGAGATTCTGTGAGTAATTTCCAATATTTATCCTGAAATAAGAGTTCTGTACAGGAAAACTCTGGCATGTTCTTTTCAAGACCACAAAAGAAAACCAAAACCTTCCTGTGATGAATTGGTTCTGCTGGAGGTTGTTGCAAGCATTTAGTTGTCCTGGATGGTATTAATTTGTCAAAACACAGATATCTAGTGCTGCTTAAAATGCCCTTGAAATGGCAACCTGGCCTCGAGAGAGACAAGGCTTTAGTGGGAGCTAAAAAACATCTGCGATGGTTTTAGACATAATTTCTGGACAATGAAAGCAAAACACAGACATGGAACCATCATTCCTTTATACTTCTCTGACTATTAGTTATTTAGATATAGGTCTTTGAGGTAGTGATTGTATTTGTCTGTGTTTGAATTCATACTGAACAAGAGAATTGCTACTGAATTCGAGAAAGAAAAGGGATTGAGCAAATTGGAAAATTTGTGAAGATGTGGGTTATTTTTTCTCATTCTAAATCCAGAGAAGAAAATATGGTAGAATTGTGAACTCTCTCTCTGAAGTTCAGAGCAGATGAAAATGTTGGGTTTTGATATTTCAAAAAACACCTGAAACATTAAACAGTTATAAACTCTTCAGAAATACTCCATATTAAATAATAATTTTTAGCAAAATGTGCTTAATATTTTAACATAGGAAATAGAGCATTTTCATAGTTTTACAATTTCAAAACCCCTTTTTCATAATTGCTAAGGAGACAAGACATTAATTGACAGTGACACTTTCCCAGCAAACAAAATACCTTTTGAACAAATTGGCACTTACAAAAGCAAATAGAAGAAAAATTTTTCTTGATAAATTCCTACTCATTGCATTTCAGATGCTTGAGGAACACTCTCAAATGCTACAGTGCAGACTGTTACACTGTCCACACTCCTTTTCAGGAGTTCATTACAACTACTTGGTTAGTTCAGGATTAATGAAAATTCTCCCAAAATCAGGGTTTTGAGAGAAAGAGTTTTAATGCCTGTCATTGTTTAATGCTTAAAGAATTTATTTTTAAAATTACTAAACCCAAACATTTCAACTTAATCTGAGCTTCAGAGACAGCTCATAATATTATTTTTTAGCATTTTTTTGGCTGGATTTAGAATAAGAAAACCTAAGTTCTATTCAGAGAATCACGCTGAGACACTTAGGTTGGAAAAGAACTCCAAGATCACTGAGTGATCAACCTTCACTTTGTCACCCAGCCCAGAGCACTGAGTGCCACATTCAGTTGTTTCTTGAACACTTCCAGGGATGGGGACTCCACCACCTCCCAGGGCAGCACATTCCAATTTTTGACAACTCTTTCCATGATGAATTTCTTCCTGGTGTTCACACCTCTTGTTCCTTAAATACATCTCCAAGCAAAACGGCTGCTCCCATTATTCTTTTTACCACATCCATGGGGTCAAACTTGAACCAAATCTTTAGTCACACTCAGCTACAAGGCAGGGTGGGAGATCCCAGCTCACACCAGTTCCCCAGAAGCCCTCCAGGCCGTGTCAATGCTTCCACAAAACCTGTTTCTGCCTTGTTGAGATAGATACTAAGCTGCCACATCTCCTGGGTGAAAGGTTTGTGCCTGATGCCTGATCTGTAAACCATGGTCTGTCTTCCCCAGAAGAAATGTCCATGTTCTTATTTAATCCCTTATGTCCCCTCCTCCTGGACAGAACAATTTGATCCCAAAGTCCATCCTGATGCTCAGCACACAAAGGAGTTACATGCCTGCTCACACAAGGCAAACAAGGCTGAAGGAGCAGCATGGAGACCTCCTCATCCCCAAAAAGGATGCACCTAAAGAGAGGTTGGGTGAACATCAGGGGGTCAAAGAATCATGGAATGGTTTGGGTTGGAAAGAACCTTAAATTCATCTAGTTCCAACCACCTGCAATGGACAGGGAGACCTTCCAACAATGAATGTGTCAGTAATTAAAATATTCTCATGTATCAGTGGGGTGTTTGGTTGCTTTGGGTTACTTTTTTCTCTCTTGCCTTTGCAGCTTCTTTGGCCACTCTCTGTGGCCTGACACATTCTTCTGCTGACTGCCAAGAAGACAGAGCCACCTTCATTGAATGTGATGTCCAAGTCACTGTGGGTCCCCACCAGCAGAGAGGATCTGTATCCTACCTGTATGTCTGTGGGGACAGCCCCCCTCAGTGGCTCCAGAGGAGCACCAACCCACCCCAGAGGCACTTTGCTGGACTCTTTGCCAGGTTAGTGCTGTGTCTCTCCAAGAGCTGAACGAGTTCATCCACAAATAACATCCTGCACACAATATTCCGCCTTTTGCAGAAATGATGGACTGAAGGAGCAAATTCCTAATTCTTAGGTCGATGCCAACAGAGCATTTTAGCCTTGAGACCACTAGAGAGCTCCGCTGGGTTGTGAAATTCATTCCCTGTGCCTATCAAAGCATCTCTAACCCCTCCTTCCCTCCCGTCTTTTTAGTGTTTGGGAGACATCAGAAAACCCATCTCGAAAACAGCCGGCTTTGTTCCTTCTTAGGTTTTAATATTTATCTTCTGATCCAAAGCAACATCTGGTGGATGCCAATGGGCAAAAAGATTAGGCATTATGAAAAGCAGAAGCCTTTTTTTTCCTATTTTTTTTCCCTTTTTTTTTCTTCCCCCTGCCCCCCCTCCTACCTCTCTCCAAGCAGTTTCATCAGTAAAAACTCACCGAGTAAATTCAGCAGCCTCTGCAATATTCACTAAGCAAGGGTGCTCAGGTACTCAGCTCAGGCTTTGGAAATTCAAGGCCAGGTTGTCCAAGAGTAAAACTTGGAACTGATGTCTCTGATGGAGCATTGGGGATTTAAACCTGCAGAGCATTCACTTGTAGGAGTAAGATTGATGCCTGAATCAAAGAATAAACAAATAAATCATATAAAGGTTCAGGTTGGAAGGGACCTTAAAGATCATCTCATTCCCCCCCCCTGCCATAGCCAGGGACTCCTTCCACTATCCCAGGTTTCTCCAAGCTCTGTCCAACCTGGCCTTGAGCACTTCCAGGGATGGGGCAGCCACAACCTCTGTGGCCAAAATGTACCAGGGCTTCCTCACCCTCATAGGGAACTATTTCTTTCTATCTAATCTAAATCTCCCTTACTTCAGTTTAAGGCCATTCCCCGTTGTCCTGTCATTCCATTCCCTCATGGAAAGTCCCTCTCCAGCCTTCTTATAAACCCCTCGAGGTACTGGAACAAGATAAAATTTCTGAAAGTTACTGAATAAATGGAGAATTAGAACGGCATTGCAAAGCACTGCCCATGGTTTGCTGTGCATGGTGAACTCGCTTCTGGCTGCTGCACCTTTTCACAGTCCAGGTATTTCAGTGGAGTTGTGGAGGTTTGTTCCCCATCCTTATCTGATCCTTACATCAGAGCAGGAGTTGTGCATCACCACAGGAAGTTCTGGATACTCTGTACTGAGAGGGGAAAAAACCCCAATTGGCATTTGCTGTACAAAACCAGCAAGAAATGAATTGCACCGTTTTCTAAAACTTATTTAAAAATATAAAAATTAGAAGTTTAAAAATTAAATTAATAAAAAAACCAAAAAGGTTTACACAGTCACAGCACCTGCTTGTCGGTCTTATCTTCCTCACCTGTTTTTTTAATTTGACTTAGTTTTGTAAGATCTAGACTTCTTTAAAAAATTCTCGTCAGTTTTGAGAAAATCAGTGTTAGGCAGAGAAATTATTTTCCTGTTGAAGCAGAATTCTGCCCTGATCTGTAGAACTGACTAAGTGTCCATAGTCACACTGTGCACTGGTAATGTCCTGTAACATCCCAGGAGATGGGCAGGACAGATCTGTTAGGAGAGACAAGAGTAGGAAGCCTTAAAGGGGGAAAAACAACCCTTGAAATTTAACTAGATTTAACTAATTTAATCAGTTCTATTCCTCCCCAAAGGACTTATTTCAAAAAAAGAAACTCCAGGAACCTTGCCTTGTCTGGGGGAACTTTGCTTTGCTTTTGCTCACATCAGTATAACCCCAAACTAGAGAACCAACAAACCTGGGAGCAACAGAACAACCAATATATGTTTCCTTTTTGCTCCCTGTTCCCTGAGTGCCAAAATTGTGCTCAGCAATTCCCAGATAAAATTGCATTTCCAAAATGCATTAATATTATTACTGCTCTTTTCCTTGGCTTAGGCTGTCACTGTAGAGAAAGTCATGAAGTCGATTTCCTGACTGTTTTCCCTGTGCTTTTTAGTCCAATTTAACTATGAATGTCCCAGAGACAAGGATTATTATTCCTTCAGGGAATCTTATCAGGCAAAGTCAAATCAATCAACTTTTTCTCACCTATAATTTTCCCATTCTTTCAACTTCTTCAACCACTTTCTTATTGCCTTTAACTTGTCTCCCTATTGTGCTTATGCTTCTCTTTTAGAAATTAAAAGTTGTGCTCTTGAGTAGTTTTCCAAAGTATTGATTTTTTTTTTTCTGGTGAATCTATCCCTAAACTGGTTCCTGCTAGAGGAAATGTTTTCAAATGACTTTCCTCATTTGAGGAAATAGAGATGTTTAAATCATCCAAATTAACCTCTTTCAGCACTTCTGAAAACTTTTTTTTCCCCCCACATTTCACTTCATAAAAATGTTTAATTTCAAAATATTAATGGAATTTGTAACAAAGTGTTAGAAAATGAAAATGTTCTGACCAGAAAATAACTATTTGGGGAATTCCTGAAGTAATACACATTGATTGTTGTAATTCATAATAGTAACTAATAATAGCAAAAATAAAGATAGATGTGAATTGGAGTTCATATCAGAATGGGGATAAAACTACTGAAGTAATTCCTGGCTTAAGCACACATTGAATCTCTCCTGTTCTTTGTTATTAAATTTATAGCATCACAGAATAGTTTAGGTTTGAAAGAACCTTAAAGGTCATCTCGTTCCAACCCCCTACCACGGGCAGGGACACCTTCCACTAGATCATGTTGCTCCAAGCCCCATCCAACCTGGCCTTGAACACTTCCAGGGATGGAAGAGGGAGCCATAGCTTCTCTGGGCAACTTTTTACAGTGGTTTAAATAAATCTTATCTAGTCTGTACCTCAGCCCATCCTTTGTGAACACATAATGGCAAATGCATATTCCTTAGAAGAGTTGCAAGTTTTTCCATTAGCAACAGTGGTACCAAGACACCTCCCTGAATTCCCTTTAAATTCACTCCTTTTTCTTGAATTTCCTGTAAACACTTCAATTTTTAAAAAGTTTTCCAGCATCAGTGTCTCAGGATGCAGTTACAAGTGTAACTGGCTGTTTGCTTGCAAGAAAAGATTGTTTACTTTTTGTTAAAAAATGTGAAAATTACTCAAAGGTCCTTGTGTTGCTCTCAAAAGAAAGCGCGGTTCCCTATGACTGGCTTTTGATTATTGATACAGCAGAGGGTAATGTTCACTTAGATATAAAAATAAAAAATCACTGTTGAAGAGGTTCAGCAAATTGCAGAAGGCTCTTTTTTTGGTAGTATTTTAGTAGTTTCTAATGTGGCTACTCCTTCAACACTAATGCTAAAAAAGAATAACAAAACAAATACCCCCTGAATACGTGTTTGGAGCAGGGCTTTGGTTGTAGAGTGAGCTGCCACATCCACCATGGAAGCTTGAAAACTTCAGGGTCATCCAACCAACCTGATCCTTACTCTCCCAACAAAGTTCTGAATCCTGGCTTTACAATTTTATCAGTTTTGTTAGAACTTTGGTCAAGGGAGGTGTTTCTCCCCCTCTATGAGAACACTGCTTGGAACACTGTCCAGCTCTGGGGTGCCCAGCAGAGGAAGGGCGTGGACCTGTTGGAGCGAGGCCAGAGGAAGCCACAAAGATGATCAGAGGGATGGAGCACCTTCGCTATGAGGAAAGCTGAGAAAATTGAGATTTTTGAGACTGGAGAAGAGAAGGCTCTGGGGAGACCTTAAAGCCCCTTCCAGTGCCTAAAGCTGCTCCAGGAGAGCTGGAGAGGGACTTGGGACAAGGGCCCGGAGTGACAAGACAAGGGAAAATGGCTTCAAACTGACAGAAGGTAGATTTAGATAAGATACTAGGAAGAAATTCCTCTCTGAGAGGATGAGGAGACCCTGGCACAGGTTGCCCAGAGAAGCTGTGGCTGCCCCCTCCCTGGAAGTGTCCAAGGCCAGGTTGGATGGGGCTTGGATCAACCCGGGATAGTGGAAGGTGTTCCTGTCCATGGTAGGGGGGTGGAATGAAATGAGCTTTAAAGTCCCTTTGAACCCAGACCATTCCATGATTCTAACTTTGACACTTTAACAAAGCCTGTAATATGAATTTTCAGGATCCTGAAGACTTCTGACAATCCTGGTCCTGCTTATCTGATCCTATATTTGTCCTTTCCCGAAAGAACTCTGTCCTTTCTTAGCTATTCAGGAAAGTGGTGTAATTTCTAAGCTACGCTGGTGTTGCTATAACTAATTTCTTTTCTACTCTTCTTACTACAAGTTGCAGGTATGTATCTGGTGGTGAAGTGGTGAGGAGAGGAAGAAGGAACAACGGCCATGGAAGGACTTAAAAGTGCATTATACTATTGAGCCAAAGCTTGTAAAAGTAAATTTGGAAGTTTTCCCCTAATTTTGAATCATAGAGTCATTAAGGTTGGAAAAGACCTCTAAGATCATGTCCAACCATTAACCCATCACCACCACGCTCACCACTAAGCCATATGTTGAATCCTATAGCTCCCCTCAATGAAACACTACCAAAATCAGCAACTGTCAGCAGCAAAAACAAGGGAAAAACATTTCTTCCCCCAGACCTTTTCTATCACCCTTCTCCCCTGTGCAAGGGAGGCTTTAGAGCAAATGTCTGTTGGTATAACTGGCACATATATCGAATCTGCTTAGTCTGGGCTGTTAAGTAAGTTTAATTAATTTACCAAGTTAATGTTCCAATCTTAGCAACAAAGCATCATTGCAATCAGCTGGGTAGCAGGAATTGGAACCCCTAAATGAGCTCATTTTTTCACAGTTGGAATTAGGGACCAGTTAGCCAGTTGTGTGGCTTTTCCAATTTCTCCAGTTGCCCTAGGGGAGTTGCAAGTTATTCATTCCCCATTGCTAAGTGTGAGTAAGATGAGGAGGGGGGAGACGTGAGCAAACCCTACTCCTTGTAGGAGTCCATCTTTGATCCTAACACTGCTGATTCCCTCACTGTTGTCTGCACTTATCTTCCTGCCTTGGTCCTAGAACGGCATTTGCTCCTATTTGTAATAGTTTGGGGAAGCAGAAAAGCATCACTGAGAGATATTTACTGCATGTATTTTCATCCTGAGTGTGTGCAGATAAAGGGGGGAAAAAACAAATAAACAATAAAAGAATGGAAACAAAATTACAGAAATTTGCAAAGTTTGACAAATGGTGGCCAGGAGTTGCCACAAGCTAATGGCTTGCAATGATTAATAAGAGTAAAAATAATTGCATTTCATTAAGATTGATGACACCCCATTTAACCTCCCTTCTCGTTTCAGCCCTAAAGTGGAAAGAGATGAAGTTCTCATCTATAATAGCTCCTGTAACATTACCATGGAAACTGAGGCAGAGATGGAGTGTGAGGGAGCTAATCAGCCAATTACTGCCAAGATTACTGAGATATGGAAAAACTGGGGCCAGAACACTCAGGTATAATCAAATCTTTTTTACAGACTGATTCAAACAGCTTAAAATTAAATTTGTAATATTGTGTACATTTAAAGGGGGGCAAGAAAAAAAAACAATTTAGGCTGAGCAGCAGCAATATATAATATTAAATGCTTTCCAACTTTGAACAGCAGTTCTAATGCAGCACAGCTGAACTAATGGTTAACTATGGTTAATCATGTATTTTATGAGACATCAATGAGCTTTACCTTATTTTCTGGGCAATGTATATCTTTTTTAACACTCTCCTTTTTTTAAAATATAAATTCAATTCTGTTCTAAAAGTGTTATTTTCTGTTGAGCAGAAATCTTAGCCATGAGGTGCAGAGTTTCAGCTCTCTGGCAGAGACTTAGCATTCAGCATTTGTGCAGCTCTGGTTATATTTGGGTTCTGCTTCTTTTCACTAGCTAGAGGAAAATGGGACAGTCTTCCCAGTGCATTCTGTGGATATAGCCAGAAAAAAAAGACATATGCAATAAGTTCATGACAAAAAACTGTAAATCTAAACTATCATCATTGTAAGGCTCTATACCAAAAAATGTTCCTTGCAAACCTAAACTGTCCTTTTGGAGTCCTCATGGTTTTGAAGAATTTTTGGGGATGTTGAGCTGAATCCTGGGTTGTGCCAACTGTAAGAAGGAATTCAGAGGGGCTGGATATTTAGTGAACACCAAATCTCCTTTTGTCACCATCCTTTCCCAAAGGAGAAGCTCCTGAGAAGTGGTGGAGACCCACCATGTACAGGGCAGTGTGAGTGGGGAGAGTTACACACCTGATCTATGATAAAAAACAAATCTGTATTTTATCTATTAAATTATCACACAGTTGTCTTAGTCTGGTTGAAACTTAGGAAACTGAAGTTCATTTGCTCAGCATTGATGTTAAAGCTACCACGATAATTTTTAACTCTGGCTGAAAAATATTTCCTTGAATTAAATTTTCTTCACCACCCCAAAAGTATCTGCAGTGTCCTGGCAGAGTAATTTTGTTGCATTTCTAGCATCAGGTCCTATATCTGATTATTCTATATCTGATCTATTCTATATCTAAGAGTATCTGAATACTTGTCCTGTAAATCTGCCTTACATGAATGTTGCTATTGCAGCAGAGTATCCTAAAATAAATTGCTTTCCTTCTTTCTGTTAAGCCTGTCCTTGGTCTGTGAAGGAATGTCACATGTAGCCTATTACCTCTTACTGTTTGTTTGCTCATTAGCCTGGTTAGTTATTCTGTCAGAAACACTCCCAGTTAAGGAGAAAACCAATCCCCAAAAATTGCTAGTTGGTAACTGCAGGAGGCCAGCAAAGGGAAGTGTCCAGATACTTTCTTGTATGAATCTTTATATTCATATTTTCCTTCCCAAATGGGATAAGGACATCTCTATAGCCCCAAAGCTTGGGCTGGGGCACTAGAGGGGCACTGCCTGCTGCTGGATGTGACCTGAGCAGCTCAGCTGTGTCCCAGGTCCTGCAGCCTCAGTAAAGAGATGATCAGAGGTTGTCTTTTGACTCAAGTGGGAGCAAGAATAGGAACCAGTAGTGAGGTTTGTCCCTGCTACAATTTTTGTGCTCAGACTAGGGAAAATCAAGGAAGTCCTGAGTGTCCCAAATGAGCAAATTCATTCAGAGCAGGATGAAAACAGCAGCACTTTAGAGCTGGGATTTGCTGCCGCTTAATGAACCCAGTGGGCATTCGGAATCATTTTATCCCTCTTCCCAAAACTGGCTTGAGTGAGCAGAGGTGGATGGGTGGGGAGTTCAGATAAATGGTTTCAATTTTGGTCCCTTTCTAGCTGACAGCATCCCGTTAAGATTTACGACCTGGTGCAGTGTGTGCATGCTTCACTGTAGAGGTTTAAATCATGTCATGTGAACTGGCCTTACCTTTCCAGTGGAAAAAATGGTCCCCAGGTTCAGCACTAAGCAGTGAAATGCATTAACAGCACCACGTGCCTTAGGATAATGGTGCTATTAGCAGGCAGCACAACTCTGTGTACAAGTAATGGGGTTGCATCTCTTTATAATAACATCTGGCACTTCTATTGCATGCTCATGCAAGGATCTCAAAGCACTCCATAAAAAAAGGGCACGATCCATGGCTGTTCCCAGCACAGCTGCAGTGGTTTGTTTGCTGCTTCCTCTTCTGCCAGTTGAAGGATGCCCAGGAAGGCTGAGAACTCAGCCCAGCTGGGCTTTGTGGGAGAGCTGGGGTAAGGATGGTCAGATGATGGTGATGGATTAGCTTCAGGATGGCATTGGAAGTAAAAAGAAGTGATGTAGAAAGGCTGACAGAGGTTTATACTGTTGAGACACTGGCAAAGAGAAGGAACAACCTTGGTTCAGAGTAGAAAATATATAAATAAATAAAATGAAAAAAGGTTGGTTCTGGGAGCTTGAGTTTATGGGATACAAGTGGTCACAGCCCCAAGCTTTCCAGAGTTTAAACTGTGTTTAGACAACACTCAGGCACATGGCGGGATTGTTTGGGCTGTCCTGTGCAGGGCCAGGAGTTGGACTCAATGATCTTTGTGGGCACTTTCCAACTCAGGACATTTTATGACACAAGTTTTAGAGTAAAGTACTTTTTTCATGAGTTTTATTAAACACCTAATAAGACCTGTTCATACATCTCAAAATAATAAGGAAGATTGTGATTAATGGGATTTGGTAGGTTGGAAATGAGGCAAATGAAGATTGTGAATGTGACAAGGTTTTGCAGCAGTCTCCTGGTGGGACAATGCCTCCATTTATCTGAGGCAGAACCTCCAAAAGATCTCGGAATGCGTGTGGTGGGTGTATGAGAGAGGCTGGGTAAGATGGTGACCTTTCTAGGATGCTTTCAGCAGCTCTGTTGCCAATAGCTCACATTCAGCATTAAAGATGTTTGCATTTTGAACTTCTTCAATTTTCTTAGATAAACAGAAGCTCCCAGTAGTAGAGGATTGTTGTACCTAAATACAAGCTCTTCACAAGTGCCTTTTTCCTCATCTCCTTAATTCCCTTTTCCCCCAATAAATGCATATAAAAGTCTTTTTTAATGAAAATTAAGAGTTTAACTCTAGATATCTTAGGTTTTGGACATCTGCATGAGATATCTAAGCCTAATTCTGCAGGGAAGGGAGTTTTTCTACCTCTGATTTCAGCATAACTTTGCTTGAAAATAGGGCTCTAACTATCACAAAAAAGTTGATGGTTATTTTTTGAAAATGCTGACTGTCCATGCAGCTTCTTTGAGCCAGACACTGGAATTTGATGTCTAGGTTGAACGTCTTCAACAGCTTTTGGACAGAATCCTCAGGAAAAGAGTTGCATTTTCTGGCAGATGCCGCAAAATCCATCACTTAAGTTTTGTCCTTTCAAATCTGGTCTCTGAGCTGTTGTTTGCATGAGTCATAGAGTCATTGAGGTTGGAAAAGATCTCCAAGAACATCAGGTCCATTGTTACAATCTGAGCTGCTCAGCTCTGAATCTAGAGGACTCCCAGATTTTCAGGAACTTTCAAGTTCCTATCTGGAGATCTGTGAATTTCATGACAAATTTCATGAAATTTGAGTTCAGCTTGGACTTTTCTTGGGGTCTGGTCTGTGTGCCTTTTATGATTTTGTTTAGAAAGTGATTTAAGCTCTTGACTCTCTTTGTGTTTGAAGTATTTTGTCCTGTATGATTAATTTATCATGGAGTAAGCAGCAGGCCTCTGCCCCACTGTTGCATCAGCATCATTAGTGTTTGTAACTTGTTCTGTTATTATCTAAGAGTTGCACAATTATTTTTGTATCACAATAAAATGCAATTTAGCCTACTGCAAAGAGAGGGGGTGGAAGAAACCCAGCACTGATTGTATATCCCACAGGACTTAATTAGTTCACAGCTTCATGATATACTGGATAATGGGAAGACATGAATTAAATAGTAAAAGGAAAAAGTTCTAATGCTCACTCAGTACCTGTCCACTTCCACCTTGACTGAATAATGAGGTGTCAGCTGCTGTGACACTGATGAGACATGCAAAACACACCCATAACATGTGTAAAGGATGCTCATGGGAAGGTCTGACTAGACTCGGATGGCTCTGAACCCATTATGCTTAGTGAGCCTTCAGATTATTATTCCAGATCACTGGACCAGACCTAATCATCATGCAAGCAATGCTGCTGGAGCTGTGTTTCCCTGCTCCTACTGCCCCTCCTCCTCTGGCCCAGATGGGTGATATAGTGTTCAGTGGAGGGCAGATGAAGCTGAACTGGTATCCTGGTGAATTCTCTACAACCCAACCCTCGAGGGGTCCCTATTAAGGAATGGAAGGCTAATAAAAAATAACTTGATAGATAAAAATGCCATCCTGGATTATGGCTCTGCCTGGGTGTGCTGTGCTGCCTTGACTTTGTTTTTAAACAGGGCGTCAAGGGAAGTCCTTGAGATTTAAGGAGCAGCTTAGAGTATTGATGATCTGTGAATCCTTAGCTTGGTAATTGATACTGAGATAACTGCTTTGTTCACTTCTCGTAAAAGAAAAATAGGAAAAAACCACATAGATGCTGTGTCTGAGATATGTACAGTCACCTAAGAGATCTTTGCTGTCCAACTTCCACCTAATGTAGTCAGGACTAGCTCTCTAAATCCCTTGGATTCCACTGCAGATCTTAGAATCACTCCTTTCCGTCTTGTTTTTGCCCATTTTTCCCCACTTACTGTCTCTCTGAGTGCCCCAGTATTTGGAAGTGAGGAAAGAAATGAAATAGTTTCAACCAGTGGAGGTATTTGGTACTTTGCAAAGGTGGCAAATCCTGGGCAGCTTTTGGGGCAGCATGAGAGGCTCTCTGGAAGCCCAGAGCACTCTGAGCATAAAGGGTTGTAAATTTGTTATTTACAGCAGGACTGATGTCAAACCATGCAATGGTTTGGGGTGAAAGGGACCTTAAAGACTATTTTGTTCCAATCCCCCCTGCCATGGGGACACTTTCCACTAGATCAGGTTGCTCCAAGCTCCATCCAACCTGGTCTTGAACACTTCCAGAGAAGGAGCATGGATAAAACATGCTGCCTGTGCAGATGGACTTGCCCTGGTCCAAGTGGGAACCTGTGAATGAGTCTTGGCACCCTGTGCTAGTAGAAGTGAGGTTTGTGCTCCCTCCTCCTTGGTGGAAGGGAAGAAGCAGTTCTACTTGCTCTGCATCCTCATGTTGTGGAGATGGATGTTCAAGGGTGCCTCAAGGGTGGCTTGTCCTTTTCACCCTCCTTGCCTTGATGCAGAAAAGCTTAAAGGGGAAGGAACAGAGCAGATTTCAGTTTGATATGGAGTTTGTTTGGAGTGGGTTAATAAAACAACTCTCTTCTTCTCCACTTGAGGGACAATTATAATACAATATGATATTCCATTCCTGCATATCCCTCTGGAGAGTGCAAAACTTCAGAACCTGCCCATAGGGATCACATATTGCTAAGGCTCGACAATGGTTTTGTTTGACTTAGTAGTGAATATCCTGCTAGAACCTGGCTTTATGGTATTCTGAGCTATGAGTAGGGCTCCTGAGCCCTTTGGTCAAAAATAGCCATGTCACACAAGATGGGACATCAGGAGTAGGACTGATGAAACTCTTCTATAATGTTTTGTGTGCATTTTCATCAATGTTCACTTTTAACAGCCCAGCAAGCCCATCCTTACACCTGCAAATTTCCTGTATTCTTAACCTGTTATCTTGATCCCAGTGTTCTTTTCAGAAGGAGGTGAGGAATGCAATGAAATCCACCAAGCCTCACAGAAAGGAAGTGGAGTAGTCCGTAAAAAACTAAAAAATAAGCCCACAAAGGCAGCGTTGGGGTGCAGATGCTATCGGAGCACAGAGGTACCATTGCAAGGTTGTTAAGAAGTAGAGAACCAAGATGGCCTCCCCAGTAACCACAGGCAATGTGAAGAGATAAATGGTTGACCTGAGCCCGTGTCAGCCTAGGATTGATGCCACTATCAGCCCTAGTGCCTTTGCAATGATTTTTTAAAAAATCTCTGATAGAGTGTGTTATCTAGTTACTGGCACGAGGGCAATGGCCTGGAGGCATCGAGGAGGAGGGGGGAGGAAGAAGGAGTGGAGGAGAGAGGGAGAAAGAAAAAAAGGTCATTCCAGGAGGACAATCTCTGTTGGACTAAATGAGAAAATAAGGGCCTTGCTTTGGAAGGGGGAGGTAAATAAATAAATAATAGAAAAAAGTGGCTGCTAGGTGTGTGAGGAAAGGATAAGCAAAACTGCTTCTCTTCCTTTCTCTGTTTTTCTTTTTTTTTTCTTTCTTCTTTTCTCTCTCTTTTTTTTTTTTTTCCTTTTTCTCTTTTAATGGGTTCAGCCTTGGGCTGCAGTGGGAAATTTAGGAGATGTGCTTGTGATGTGGTTTTATTTTCCTTTAACTTTTTGCTTTCTGATTTGAGGTTTAACTCTTTCCTCTCCTGTCAGATCAAAAATGAAGGACTGAACTGTAACTTCCTTTTTTCCCCCCACTGTGAACAGCCCTTTCATTTTCAATCCCGCCATCTTTCTAATGTCTCTGCTTCCTAAATTGTATGTGATTTTCTTGGGAGCCCTCCTCCCTACCACTCATACTGATGCTCTTAGAGGTGCATTGGGAGCTATTCCTGGGATGGGATGCCCTTACACCCTGGATGGAATGCCATTATCCCCAGGATGAGATGCCAGTCTCCTGTAACCCCAGAGCCTTTCCACTCACATTTAAACACACTCGTGTGAGATCAGAACTGAGCACAGCTCAGTTTGTTGAGAACCATATTCTTTCTCTCACCTCTGTTTACTCCTGCTCCCAACCCTGAAGACAAAAACAGATTCAGAGCGAAAAGTGTCATTTTGAAGGTGTTCCACCAGGGAACAGAAAGCAAATCTTTTCCTTCCCACACAAAGGCAAGGCTTGAATTAAGGTCAGGAGGGTGTGGGGAAGCCTCCCTGTGGGCACATGTTCTCTCCACTTGCTCCCAGGCTCTTGCACAGAGTCTTGCTGCCACTTTTCTGTTTAATTATGACAGAGACTCTAATTGACTCCTTTGGCATTTAGGCAGTTTTGGAGCAGGAAGGATTGTCTGTGTTTGAAACCATGGCTCTGGTTCTCCATATGTGGGACTTGGTCTCATAAAATCATATAATGGTTTGGGTTAGAAGAGACCTTAAAGATCAGATCCTTCCACCAGATCAGGTTGCTCAAAGCCCTGTCCAACCTGGCCTTGTCTCAGTCTGGGGGAAGGGACTGGCAATATTTGATGCCTGGGACCATGCTTAGGTCTGACCTTGGGCTCTGGGTCAAGTTAGAGGGACGTCTTCTTCTCATTCAGCTGGAAAAGGGCTGAACAACTTAGAGATGCACTTAGCCCAGACTTGTTCTGCATTAAAACATGGCTTAATATATCTGATGGTCTTGTCCTTTGTGTGGTGTGACGTAGCATAAAGATATGGCTTTTTAGAGACTTGCATCACTAACACTGGACTCTACATCCCCATCTAACTTGTTTCCCCTTCACAGTTCCAAACAGAGCAACACTGTGGACTTGATGCTTCCCATGGGAGTTTTCTGTGTAGTAGAGTCTTTGTTTTGCCTTCAAACACTTCCCTAACATTTCTGTGGCCTGGCTCAGCACCCAGCAAGGACTGGACATGTGGTTATCCTCTACTGAAAGTTGAGAGGTTTTAGTAGAGTAGTCTTGGCCAGAGTGGGACCATTGGAAGGGCCCTTGATGTGGTTGGACCATGGATGGAGACATTGTCTTCATGGTGTTTAATCTTTCAAAATTCTGAGCCTACACATGTTGCCATCTATGAGGTGATGTGTAGCTCCATGTTCCTTCAAGTCACTCCTAATTACTAGTGGTTTGTTCACAGGGGTTTATGCAGGAGAAAAACTTGCTGTGTATATACAAAGCCATTGAGTTCTCAGGGACATTGACTCGTTTGAAGAAGCACTGGCAGGGTATGGAACAGGAAATCAGGTGGGCTGGTTATCATGAGGTTGGAGGCTCTCCCTGCACCCAGTGTGATGCCCCTGTTGTTTGTGGCAGTTGGTGTGAGTTGGGTGCTCAATTACATCCCTTCCACAGGAATGCAGTCCTAAAGTTCTGAGTTTGGTACCTGGCCTGTCCTCTAGCCGTGAGGGCAGGATCTGGTGTCCCGCCCAGCCCACAGGAAGTGAGAACAAGCCTTCGATATACTGTGTGGGATGGGGACACACTTTTGTTTTGCTTTCTTTTTTTAGTAAAAAAGTGGGTAAATCCTGAGGACAACCAATACCTGAAGTTTGGTCTTGTAATAAGCCTTTGGTAGTGACGGAAAGATATTAATCTTGTATCATGATCTGCTCTGTGCACAGAGTTTAGAGTAAGCAGTACAGTAAGGACAAACAGTATATGTTGTGTTTTTTTCAAATTTGGTTATTTTTTTCTTGTTTTGTTACTGGTTGTGCTATCACAAGGTTTAGAGTAGACTAAAAATGTGAACCATGTGTACAGTTAGCGAGCAAACAAACTGCTGTACTATTTCAATTCAGAGAGTGTGTGTTAACAAATTAAAAAAAAAAAAAATTGCTGTACCAGTAGGGAAAGTCAGCGTGTTCAAGCATTGGGCCACAATGAATCTACTTGAGGCTTCCTTTTTTCTTTAAGGGGTTAATTTTATGTGATTGCCAGTAAAAGCAAGCTGTTTTCATGATGAGCCTGTAATAGCCGGGTGATAGACTGACTTAACAACTGCTGGGTACCTTCCCCTGATTGGCAGCTCCCTAAGTGGAAGCCCCTCGTGTCCAATCTGTCCTCGTGAATAGCTGCAGAGCAAAGGACTTCATTAAGGGATCATAAGGCTACCTCGTAAAAACCAGCAAATAATTACACCAGCCATGGGAAGGAGTGGAGGGGACTGAGGGCTCTGTGGTCCCCGTGAAGAAAAGCAGACGTGCCAGGGCAGGGAAGCTCAGGTGAAGTGGATTCTGTAAACACATCCCTGTGAACGCTGTGCCTTTTCAATAAAGCACCAGTTTAGCCCATCCACGGCTTTAACAAAATATTCCCAGTTAACTTCATGGGTGGTGGAGGGCTGGGAGCTGTTAGCTCATATTCAGCTAAATTTCAAATGTCAGAGCTCGTTAGTGGTGATTTTAGCCAAAGACAGTTTGTGAGGAGCTGGGTAAATTTTAACTTCCTCAAATAAAATTGAGTAAAGAGATTGCTGGTTTGCCTATTGATTTATTTTCCTGCTTTCACACATCATCTTTGGGTCTGGGATTCTGATCAAGGGACATACTCAGCTTCACCCACTTAGGAGTTATGGTTCTCCCTCTTCTATGTACACTGTTTTGCTCTTCCATTCTCTAATTCACATTTATTTTCTGTTTTTCTTTCTGCCGTAACCTGTGTTTGGTAAGTGGAAGATGCAGTTTTTGCTTTCACTGATGAAGAAAGGTTTTTCCTGGGCTCATCAGCAAACCGATGAAGGCAGGCATGGCAAGGCAGAATGGATCATTCTGTGCTCAGTTTAGATTAGGTATTAGGAAGAAATTCTTGTCTGTGAGGGTGGTGAGACACTGGCACAGGTTGCCCAGAGAAGCTGTGGCTCCTCCATCCCTGGAAGTGTCCTAGGCCAGTTTGGATGAGGCTTGGAGCAAACTGGGATAGCGGAAGTTGTCCCTGCCCATAGCAAGGGGTTGGATCGAGGTGACATTTAAGATCCCTTCTGACTCAAACCAGTCTGTGATTCTCTGAAATGAAATGGTTCAGGAGAAGCTGGGCAGTTGGTGTTGCTCTGCAGCAACTTTTTTTGGAGCCCAGTTGGGGTGAGTTGGGGGATGGAGCCACTGGACTTAAAAACATGGCTTCAAAGCTGAGATGGCCCAGGCAACATTGCAGAAATTAATATTTTCCATGCAGAAAGGACTGTAGATTCTCGTCACTGGCATAGCCCCAAGCCATGGACCCACTTTCAGAAGCAGTTTCTCAATTGCCAGGTGCCTGAGGGACTTGGAGGTAGGTAACATGGGATAACAATTTTGGAGAATTTTCTCCAGGTGGTGATAGCTAGTGGTGGATAGACCTTTTAGAGTCTGGACTGAGGCGCTTCCATTTCCTGTCCATACATCCTCATTTGGGTGTGGACACTTGTATGGTGCCAATCTCCCTTCAAAATTAAATCTGCCTTTGGAATATGCTACTTGGCACACATCTGCACCCTTTAGCACTTGAATGCATTCAGATACTGGGGTAAGGATGTGCTGTCAGTGATTCTTGGATAAAGGGACCCTGGATTTCACATCCTGCCAACTGATGAACAGTCAGACAAATGTGTGTGTGGGAGGGCAGTAGTGAAAGCCATGAAGTGCACATTTTTGCAGGGGATCTGCATTCCCAACAAAGATGAGCTGTTACAGCCCTGCGAGACAGAAGGGATGGCTTTACAGCTCAGACAGCAGCAGTTTGTGCTTTCAATTCAAAGGCTTCTCAGTTCAGAGGGCAGTGTGTTGGCCGAGCGGTTCTCTCTCACGCTAACCTCTCATTTTGTTGTCTGATTTGAATGAAGTTTGGGCTAAAACTTCTTGAAATGACAAGAATGGCTACTGTCCCATCTTGCGTGTGATGCTCTTTCCAGTGGAGGCATTCTTGTTCAGTACGAAGTGCACTAAATTAACTTCAGCCTCTTTCTGACTTATGTTGTGGTGCTTTCTGCACCCCTGCTGGAATCATGGGCCACTATGAACTCAAACTACCGAAAAAAAAGAAAAGTAAATAGATGGAAGCACTGTTCCATTGAGAATCAGTTCTAATTTTAGCTGTACAAAATAATTGTTTTAAAGTTTACATATCTGCTGCAGATGTTCTCCTTTGGAAAGTGTCTGGCATTAGGAATGTTCTCCCCTGTTTGTGCAGCTCCCTATGTTGTAGGGTCTGAGGCTTTATCTGGCTTTATCACCATTAGACACCTCTGACAGTAGGGAAATAGCATGGGTGTTCCCAGTCTTCTAAATGCCACTTAATGCTCAGATTCCTGTTAGGAATTGGCAAATTCAGCTTGGAGTGACAGCACAAAGGTGGCCTTTGCTAAGGCGTGACATCTTCCTAACCCTCATAACCCAGTGTTACCCTACTGCTTGTGTGACCTCCTCTGTATGTGTCCCATCTTCACCTTTTTACCTTTGTGGCAGATAAGTGATTTTGATGATGACAATAAAGATACCACAAAGCACTTTTATTCTTGGTTGCCCCATCTGGGCTGCGTGTTTGATCCGAAGGGCCGGCGTTCCAGTCAGATTGCACTATCAGATGGAGCTGGCTCTATTTCCTGCATTATTCTTCCTGACTGTACCACATTATGCAATTATGTTTGCATTTAAACCTGAGCACTTACCTGTAATGATGCTGTAGCTCAGTACATGATACATTATGGCAGTAGATAATGCACACAGATAGGCTAAGGCAGCATGTTGTTGATGTGCTAAAACTAAACAGGACACTGAGTTTGAAAGCGGGCTCAGAAAGCTCACAGATTGGGCTGGACTGTTTAAAAAGCTCACATCACTGAAATAAAAGCTGTGCAGGGGGAAACTCTCTACCTGAGGGGCAGATTCAGGGTTGTCTCCATTGCAGAAGTCTCACACCAGCACTGCTGGTCACTGCCATGCAGTTCTGCAGGAGCAGGACGGTCTCAGCAAATCCTGCATCCCCATAGCACAGCCCAAGTGAGGGGAAATGATCCTTTCAGTACTTAAAGGAGGCTTACAGGAAGGCTGGACTGGGACTTTTTACAATACATAGGGCAAGGGGGAATGGCTTTAAGTTGAAAGAGGGCAGTTTAGATTAGATATTAGGAGGGAATTCTTTACTGTGAGGGTAGTGTGGCCCTGGCACAGGTTACCCAGAGAAGTTGTGGACTTCCCTTCCCTGGAAGTGTTCAAGGCCAGATTGGACAGGTCTTAGAACACCCTGGTCTAGTGGAAGGTGTCCCTGTCCACGGTAGGGGGTTTGGAATGAGATCAGCTTTAAAGTCCTTTCCAACCCAAACCAATCCCATTCTATGATGCACCTTAGAGAATTGACTGTGCCTCTGCTGCTGGCCAAGCCCTTTACACCTGTGTTACACCTTCTATTATCCCTGTGATGCAGATGCAGACTTGGGGGATAGTTTCTGACCAGCTGATTGCACGACTTCGTTAAGAACACTCACTCCTATACAGTTTGCTGAAGTTACCTGGATTGTTTTTGGTGCTGTTCAGTAGCTGGATCCAGGGCAGACCCTGGCTCCAAGTGCTGATGGTGATGTGACAACCAAAGTGTGTCAAGGCAGTTAGAATCACAAAGTCATAGAATCATTAAGGTTTGAAAGGATAATTTCTAACCTCTGCTCTCCTTCAGGACTTCTATTCTGACAGATGAAGACTTTAGTAACTTCCCTATCCCTCCTCAAGGCACTGGACTGGAGTAGGGGTGCAGATTTCAGAGTGATAGTTTGAATGCTGCTGGTGTGCGTCAGATTCCACCCTGGGTAAATGGTTGTGCCCAGTAACAGTCACTTCAATGTCACTTCAATGATCCTGCTGCTTTGGCTGAGGAGATGTGGATGCACTAAGGCAGTATCAGTGTTTGTCCTTGGATTGTGTGGTTTTGCTGTCTGTCTGCTTTATTTTATGCATAGGACATACCAAATTGTAGCCTACACACAGGGTTTTCCCTCTTCAAAACACTTCTCAGTCTTTGCCTGGTAAATCACTGCAAACCCTCTGCAAGCCAGGTTTGCAGTGGAGATGGTTTGTGTACCAGTTCACTTGTATTCCCTCTATTCCCATAAGGATCTGTGTGAAAGTCAGGGGCTGGATCCCACACCAGTGCTCTGACCTTCTCAGCTGATTTGGGACTTTGCAAAAGGTTCAAACCACAAAATGTTCCACCTCGACATGTGGAAGAACTTCTTCACACTGAGGGTGGCAGAGCATTAGAATAGGCTGCCCAGGGAGGGAGCGGAATCTCCCTCTCTGGAGCCATTCCAAATCCACCTGGACATGTTCCTGCATCACCTGTTCCAGGCAACCCTGCCTGGGCAGAGAGGTTGGATTAAATGATCTCCAGAGGTCCCTTCCAACCCAAACTACTCTGTGATTCTTTTTATCCTTCTGCCTGATCCAAAAAGCCCATCATCAGCTCTCCCTGACATTATTGGGGTGGTCCAGTCTCATTCTTCCCACCCCATTTACTGTAGTGCCCATTCAGAAATCCATCTTGGTGGCACATAATCACATAATTTGATTTCTTTTCCTGCAGGTGGTTGGAAAATTGTTAGGCTAATCTTTGTACTTGCAATATTTGCTCTCAAATTAGTTTGTGTAACTCAAGATCACTGAATTGTGAGACAGTATTTGCAGAGTGAGCACTGCAAAGACAGACAGTCACCAGGCTTGGTTATCCTGCTCGTGTAAACAGCTCGATGTTGCAACTTTCACATTGCCATTAAATTGCTGTTTTTAATTTGTCTCAGAAACCTCCATCTTTTGAGAAATCACTGGTTTAGAGAGATGTGTAAATCGTATGTGCTCTGGAAAAGGAAAACCAGTCCTGCTATATCTAAACTGGAAGGTCGTACTGAATTCCCCAATGTGTTTGCACACACAGGATTTTCAGGCAAGTTGGGCTTAAAACTCTACACTAGGATAGTTTCCTCTGAAATAATCTACCTCTGAATGTCAGGCCATAAATGAACATCAGAAAGATTCTCATGAATTAACAGTGGGTTACCGTGCAGAAAAATTGCATTTCGTGAATCAGGGCTCTTTCTGTGCTCCAAGGCATTTCCTCTGCTTCCAGGGTGTTTTCTTTAATATTTGAAGTTGAGATTACTGATTTTAGGATGACCTCCCAATGTAACTCTCAAAAGGCCCTGAGAGACCCAAGAACAACACTTTGGCACTCATGTGAGTGTCGTGAATAGACAAGAACCTTCCCAGAGGTCTCATGGTTTGTTTAATTATGGAGCGGATTAATAGTGTCCATATCCCTCTGTTACTTAGTATTTTACCTTGAGTTTGGGTGAGCTTTGCTGCCTGTGTGTAGGGAGATGACTTGTGCTATATCTGGGATATGCACCTCGCAAAATTAGAGATCTCTTTTAGTGCCCTCCCTATAAAGCAACATTAGATCTGACTAATCCTCCATGTCCTTAATTAAAGACCTCTGCTGCAAAGAGCCTTACCTTCTGTGCTTGGAAATTGCAGTTGATTACTCCTCTGCTGTAAAGCCTTTTATTTTTGGTGGTTGTTTTTTGCGTGGTTTCACTGGTTTTGTTTGGGATTTTTTTTTTAAACAGGAATTAAACTGTTCTCATGCCATTGTCCAGTTGCAAATTGGCCTGAGACTGACTTGTGCCATGGGCTCTGACCTCTGAAACTGCCCACTCATTTTTTTTCTGAACTAATCAGCCAGATGAACTATTTACAGTTGGCTTTTGGGTCTTCTCACTGCTTCTGTGGCTGCCCCTGTCTGAGTAATTAATGACACTGTGGCTTGTTTATGGTCTTGAGTTACTAATGCTGTTGGCTGCAAATGCATTTTTACCTCTGGGACGTGCCAGTTTCCTGGTTCTAGTCCCACCTCACCAGCCCAGGTCAATTTTTTGTGTGTAAACAGATTTATCCTGTAATAGTTGGGGAGAGACTGGGGTCATTCATCAGACCTGTGGAGAACATGCTCAGCCAGATTCTGCCCTTCTTGTGCCTGTGCAACTCAGCAGAAGTCAGAAAGATTCCTGCAGGACAGCTAAAATTCAAATAAAAAAGGAAAAGTAATCCTTTCTTTTAACTCAAGGAACAGGCAGTGTCAATTAAAATAAAGATATTGAATTTTGCAGCACATGTCCAGGCGCATGTCCAGCCTTGATCCTGGTTGTATCAATGCTTAACAGGAGTCACTAAAGAAGGATCTGTTGTGTGGCCCTCTCAGGCAGGATAACACCACCTGCATTTTAAAGCTGAAGTGAAGTAAAAGAGAAGTTACACAGCAGTGAATGATGCAAATAGTCATAAAAATATCATCTTGTGGCCTTGGAAACAGTTTGTTGGGTTATATTCCAGGCTTGCTCTATCCCAGGTAATCATGCCAAGCATGTCAATTCATATGGGAAAACAGAGTTTGGTCTCCTAACTCCCTCTGAAAACCTGTTACAGATTCTCAACACATGGATAGTCAGAAGCATTCTGCTCATTTTCATCCTTGGTTTATTCATAGATGCAGTTACTTCCAGTCTTCTTGGGGATAATGTTGTCTTTTGGCATAAAAGATTAATATTTTCACAGTGTGTATTTCTCTAGATACCTTTTCTCCTGTTTGTGGTTTGTTTTTTTTTAATGTTGATTGGTTGGGGACTATTAGTGGGGGGGGGGTTTTGTTTGTTTTTTAATATGTGTAAGGCTACTTCCTTAGTGATTTGTGGCTTGAACACAACCATTCCTGCCATTTTTTGAAACATTTGTTTCAGAAAACAGAAGAGGATGGTCCCATTATCTATGTAACTTTGTTGTTTAGTTTGGTTATCAGTGTCTGCTCAGCTGGTTTGCCCATTGGTGGTCTCTGCCATGACACAGATTTGAGGGGATCTTCCATTCATGCCTTTGGATCATTAGTGAAATCATCAGTGTTTTGCCGAGGCATTTTGTACCAACACCTAAAATCTACAACACCATTACTCAGTGCTAAACTGGCATCAGGGACTGCTGTAACACTGACAGTGGCCAGCTAATGTTATTGTCAGAACCATCATCACATGGAATTGAACTGGGTGAGGAATTTCTCCAGGTCTGAAGCCGACGAATTCCTAGAATCCAAAAGGCTGTCTTTTCTTTGAGGGAAGATCAGGAGAAATCAGAGCTGAAATATGCTCCCTGTTTTGCCATGTTCTTCTTTCAAAGGATTCTCCAAACATTTCCAAAACCTTGGGGGAGGTTTAAGTTGGATATTAGGGAAAGGTTCTTGGCCCAGAAGTGGTTGAGTGCTGAACATGCTCCCCAGGGCAGTGGGCACAGCACCAAGGCTGCCAGAGCTCAAGCAATGTTTGGACAATGCTGTCAGGGACACGGTGGGATTGTTGGAGTGTCCTGTGTAGGGCCGGGAGTTGGACTGGATGACCCTTGTGGGTCCCTTCCAACTCAGGTTATTCCATGATTCTGTGATTCTGTTAAATAGAAATTATAAGGGTGAATATGGTGCTTTTGCTAAGAGGATGGAAGTAGATTGTCCGTGGCAAACTTCTCCAGGGGTTCTCCTTTCTACTTCCTCACATCCCGTTTGGAAGTGCCTCAATCAATGACAAAGCTGGAGTACTGCAGTGATTTGTGTGTGGATGAAAGTCCTTTAAGGAGTTGCTGAGCACATTGTAACATCCACTAGGCTGCTTTAGCTCTCTGATTTCCAAAGAAACTCCGTGCAAACCACTTGAATATTTGAAAGCAGATTCTCTGGAATTGCTGAATGGGCAAGAGAAACCCTGCAAAAAATAGTAACTTAATCTCTGGCTTGATATTCTGTAGTGGAAAAGAGCTATTATGGAATGACAGAGGAAATTCCTAAAGTCAAGAAGGCTTCACAATGTGCTGGTTTGCAGCTCTTTCCTGGTAGTTGTTTGCTGCACACCTGTAATAAGCATTAGATGGTGCCCTCTGTCCTGACACTGCTTGGAGAACTTCTGCATTCATTATCAGCCTTAAAAATCATAGATTCATTTAACTTGGAAAAGACCTCCAGGATCATCAAGTCCAACCACTAACCCAGCACTGCCAGGTCCAGCACTAAATCATGTCCTTAAGCACCACATCTACTAGTTCTTTGAACATTTTTTGAACACTTCCAAGAATGATGATTCCACCATTTCCTTGGGCAGCTTGTTCCTTGACCAGCTTGTTCCTTGACCATTCACTCATTTCACAGCACAGACAAGTGAATTCTACTAATTTCTTTTTGGAATTCAAAATCCATATATTTGCCTACAAAATAGGCATTGCATTGTGCTATTGGTAAAGAGAATATTTTTTTCATTGCTATCTATACTTGTTTTTGTGCAGTATAAGGTATCTTCTGTCCTCTTTGGGATGACCTCATTCCATCTTTCCCATGAAGCTGCATATATGTCTTTATTCTCTCTATTAGCAAAATTCTTATTCAGTGCTAGGAATTAAATAATTATTGCAAAATTCCTCTTTTGATTTTGGTTTATATAAAGAGTGCAGGCAGAAGACTGTTCTTACAACAGCAGGATGAGAGAGTGTTCTTGTCTCAGGGGTGATGGTTATACAGAATAAGATCTACCCATGCCAATTCAAATTCTATAACTTTATGTTTGTGGTGAGCATTTTTCAGTTAATTTGGCAAAGGTTAGAGGTGTGACGAGCAGGAGAAGCAGGGAATGATGCCAAGAGACAAATTCAGCTTCTTTGGGTACTGGGCAGTGTTTTCCTTGTTAACTCCACTGACTGTAGCAAAAAACATGCATTTGCATCCCTTTCAAGTGTGTGCAGGAGGGAGGAGCCTGCACCAATTTGTCTGGTTTAATTATAGATGTTCTACCCGCCTTCCTAATTGCTCCTTCATTAAGAAGTAGCTTGTTTCTTTTTTTCCCTAGGAGCTAAAAATAATCAACTTTTGTTTGTTTCTGTAAATATTTTTTTTCTGCCCTTGAGAAGATAATTATTTCTATTGTTGCATGAAGATGGTGGCCAATACAGGAGGAATAATTAGAGCAGATGGCTGAAAATACTTCCCCTGTAAAAGACATCAAGTGTAATAAAATACCTCCCCTCCTCTTTTGTCTCCTGCAAATATACGTTTTTCTTTCCTTCAGGTGGATGGGAGTTGGGTGAGGGGGTGTAAATCTTTTCCTGATGCATTAAACTGAGGAGCTGTCAAGAGTTCACAGCCTGAAAAGTGAGCTCCCTGTATCCATCACTGAAATTAAAGTGTTTTCAAATGTGGTGTGGAGTCCTGGGTCTACGGCGTGGGGAAATATAGGCTGTACTCCATCACTTGAAATGTTAACCTTGTCTCTCCATGGTGACTGAGGACAGGAACACTTGCTCTCGGTACTTGCTGGTTAAATGGCAATCTGTCAGCACCAAGGAAAGGCTGCCCTCGTGGGCGTCAATCTCTGCTGTGTCGGCAGCGTTCCAAACCTTTCCTCGTTCATGGATGGTGCACTCCAGGAGGGATGAACATTCCTCCTGCTGGAGATTGCAGGAGCCGTACTGTTCTCTGTGTCCTATGTGATGTGTCTTGGGGGAAAGGATAAAACTGGCTGTTGGGAGTTGCTGGGGAAAACCCTCCTGATTTCAGGTCTCTCTCTGTGGTTGTGTCACAGATAACCCTTAGCTGGAACCCACAACCTGGAATCATGGAATGGTTTGGGTTGGAAGGGACCCCAAAGATCATATTGTTCTGACCCCCTGTCATGGGCAGGGACACCTTCCACTATCCCAGGTTGCTTCAATCCCCGTCCAACCTGGCCTTGAACACTTTCAGGGATGAAGCAGCCACAGCTTCTTTGGACAACCTGTGCCATGGACTCCCCAACCTCACAGGGAAGAATTTCTTCCTAATATCTAGGGAAGAAGGGAAAATATTGAGCAGAGCAGATAGCAGAGTCTGTGTTTTACTACATTACTTGTTATTGGTTTTGTTTTAAAATTTCTTTCTTTTCTGATCAGAGGATGAGGGATCTTGTCTTGGTGTCAGTAACTGTTGTTGCAGCCCTTTTTAGGGACTGTACTCCAAACAACCCCCAGTTAACTAAATGAATTATAAAGTTACCACAAAGTGTCATCAAATGATCTATTCTGTGTCTAAACAGGAGTTTCTCAACTCTTTTAAGCCCAGACCTTGCAGTTTGGTATCCTTCCCGTTTGTGAATTTTTTGCCAGCCTGTGTGGGAATATAAGTTTATCGCTATTTTTTATTCATTTGTTGCAGTCACTGCTGCTGTTTCTGAGTCCTGGCAGTCACAGGCACAAGCTGAGAAACTGATACTGAGAGATCGTGTCCCTAAAGGCTGACATAAAGGCAACCCCAGGCTGGCTGACAACAGCAGCAGCTCAAAAAACATAAAATGGAGAGAAATATGCCTGAAAATGGAAAAAAGGTGGTGCAGCAGAGAGGAAGGGGATAATGTGCTGAATTTCAAGGAGATTGTGCATCATTTATGGTATGCTCTGAATATGATATTTTACATAATTCATTCATTGTTTTGGAGATCTAATGGGGAAGGAGTTGGTATCCCCAAAATGAACCTGTGTTATACACAAGCTGTAGGTACACAAGGTGTGGGCTTGATATGAGCTGTGCACAGAATTATAGAATGTTCTGAATTGGAAGGAGCCCACAAGGATCATTGAGTCCAGCCCTGGGCCCTGCACAGGACCACCCCAAAAACCCCACCATGTGCCTGAGAGCATTATCCAAATGCTTCTTGAATTCCACCAAGCTTGGGGCCATGACAACTTCCCCAGAGATCCTGTTCCAGCGCCCAGGAAAAGAACTTTTTCCTAGTAAATACAATTTGGTGTGTGCAGGACACACTTCAAATGGATGTCAGAGCTGGAAAGGTATTGCAGGACTCATTGAATTTTCAGGTCAGATCCTCTCCCTGGTTCTTCTGCTCTTTGGTGCTCCAAGAAGAACAACTGGTTCCTTAGGGATTCCTGGTGCTGGTGATTCCCCACCCACCTGTGGTTTCTGCCCATGTTTTGCAGGTTGGTTTCCAGCTGAGCTAGTGGCATCTGCTGTGCTGGATTCAAAATGGGAAATGGTGCCAGGGAGAGTGCCCTGTGAATGTGGGATGTGAGGACATATTCTGCAAAAATTTGGGTGACCAGTGTAAGTGTTCAGTTCACTTGTTTACTTGGGGAATCCACCAGGAGAGTCTCTTGCCTCAATTTGCAACTGATTTTCACAAACCTTGCCAAACTGCAGCATCTTTGTGGTCTCGCTCCTCCTGTTAAACCTCATTGAAATTGCCCATGTTCAAGTATGAGCTCTGACAGTGACACAGATGGTGCAGAGGTGTTATGGTCTCATAAGCTCCCTTTCCTCCAAATCATCTTTCCAGCTCTGGTACACACTGAAGCCAGAGCATGAAGCTGCCACCTCACTGCAGCAGCTGCTGCCAGCCAGCTTCACCTTCGCCATTGAGGGCTTGTTTTGTGCCAGCTCTTCCTTCTCCCATCCTGACTTTCAAGCTCCCTGCCATTTTTCCTGAAGCTGGAAAAAGCACAGGAGGAAAATACCCAGTGCCAGCGGCTGATGAGCAGCTTTCCTTGGCTCTGCGTGTTCCTCCTGGTTCATTCAACAAGCACATGTGGGATGGGCACTCAGCCACAACCCTGGTGCTTGCAGCTGCTGCTGTTCCTCACTCTTACTGAGAACTATTTAAATTAAACACCAGAGGTCAAATACTGGGTGCCAAGCAGGAGAAAAAATGGAAAAAGAAAGAGTTTTGTTTCTATGAAAAAACAGTGAGGGAGTTGTTCTTATCTTGCTCATCTACAGGCAGAGGGAAAGGTGCTGGAGTCTCTGCAGGCTGAAGATATTTAGGATAAGGCCACACAGTCCTTCGAGGACTAATATGTTTGGCTCAATGTTTTTTCTTTGGGGTCTCAGGTGAGCTGGTCCATCCCAGTGGTTGTAAGAGTGTGTTCAGACTGCAAAGTCCCCGTGTCACCTTAGCACACAGAGACAGCTATTTGCTGTCTGCAGTGTCAGTGTGGGATACAACCAGTATGACAGGTCAACTAGACAAGACAGGAGGGAACTAGAAGGGGCAGATAAGATTTCTGGAGTTGTGACTTTCACCCATCCTGCTTGATGAGAGATGTGCAATTAGTTTCTGTATTAGCTCGTGTTATTTCACCATGGCCTGCTTAAAAGGAACTGGACGTAACCACCGCCACCATTCAGCAAAGGAACTGAAGAATTCCATTGCCATTGGAGGTCACACTGTGGTTTTCTCCCAGAAAACAGGGAGGGTAATCACATGGGATTCACCAGGTCCAAGCAAATTGTACTGGTGATCCAGGGAAGGTGAGCATTTCACTAACCTTGTACTAGACCACACCTTCTTCTTTCAAGGATCTTAAAGAGGTGCTCTTTCATCTTAAGAAAAGACATAGGACTGCAAGAGAAGGGTCACCAAATGAAATTGTTTGATGTGTTTCCTCAATCCCTACAGAGCTGCCTTCCCTCTAACCCCCTGTACATTCCTCCTTCCTGTGGCGATTTCAAGTACGTTCCTTGAACAAACCATCTTTTGCCTCTTGGGACAGATTCTTTAGATTTATACTCTCCATGATACTGTAAGGATGGTACAAACAATTACAAAAAGCTTTTAGTCTTGTGTTATTAGTTGATGTTCACTTTTATTTAAAAATAAAAAGAAAATACAAATCAGAAATCACTGGAAAGATGCACAAGCAGGTGGTACACATGGTAGTGGACTAAGCCAGGCATCTTCGCACTGGAAATCTTTGGATATGGACTGGGTAGAAAACCAGAGATTTTTGTGACTTTGATCAACTAATTTTCTTCCTCTATGTAATCACCCTTTGGGTAGTAAGCTTTCTTTTGAGCAATGAAAATTTAGGTTGATGGTGTAGGGANTCCATGATACTGTACGAAAAGCTTTTAGTCTTGTGTTATTAGTTGATGTTCACTTTTATTTAAAAATAAAAAAAAATACAAATCAGAAATCGCTGGAAAGATGCACAAGCAGGTGATGCACATGGTTGTGGACTAAGCCAGGCATCTTCCCACTGGAAACCTTTGGATATGGACTGGGTAGAAAACCAGAGATTTTTATGACTTTGATCAACTAATTTTCTTCCTCTATGTAATCACCCTTTGTGTAGTAAGCTTTCTTTTGAGCAATGAAAATTTAGGTTGATGGTGTAGGGACTGTATCTTACTTTGGGCAAATGTATCATCCTGATAACAGGGCATTTGATTCAGCATATTTTCTGAGTTGCATTCTTAAGGTGGCTCATAGTTCTTAGTGTCCTAGATGGTTTCAGCCATTTCTTGTGCCTTTCTCTCATGAGACCCCAGCTGGAGTCCTGCACCCAGTTCTTGAGGCCCTCAACATAAGGAGAACATGGATATGTTGGAGTGAGTCCAGAGGAGCCAACAAAGATGCTCCAAGGTTTGGAGCCCCTCTGCTCTGGAGACAGGCTGGGAGAGTTAGAGGTGTTCAGCCTGGAGAAGAGAAGATTCTGGGGAGACTTTAAAGCTGCTTCCAGTGCCTAAAGGGGCTCAGAGTGACAGGACACGGGGGATGGCTTCCCACTGCCAGAGGGCAGGATTAGATGGGATTTTGGGAAGAAATTCTTATTCTTCCCTGTGAGGGTGGTGAGGTCCCGTCACAGGTTTCCCAGAGAAGCTGTGGCTGCCCCACCTCTGGAAGTGTTCAAGGCCAGGTTGGATGGGGATTGGAGCAATGTGGTCTAGTCAAAGGCGTTCCTTCCCATGGCAGGCGGATTGAAATTAGATGATGTTTAAGGTCCCTTCCAAAAGCTTAAATGAAGAACTAGAGTGTTTTCTACTTAGAAAGAGGGAACATCTTAAAATTTAAAAAAAAGACAATATGAAGAAGACTTTATTCTTCTTAATTCTTGCAAGATTTCTGTCAGTTGCTCACCAGGTGCCAGCAAGGACAGTCTGCTGTATTTCTTATGGCCTTGCTTTCCCACTACAGTTAATTGGAGAGCTCTAAATAACTTTAGATGGCTAGTGCAATGTGAAGGTGAAACTAAGGCATTCAGGAAACCTCAACTAAATGTTCTTGTGGATCCCACTACTTAAAACTGCATCATGCTGTGTTTTGCTGGTGGCATTGATAGTGTTTGTGTTAGATGGGAATTTATGGAATTTATAATATTGTTCTACAGTTGGCTTGATAAGGTGTGTATGTGACAAATATGCAGCTTTCACGGACTGTATCATCCTCTGTCCCCTGCTCCTAGATAAAACTTTAAGTAGCTGCTTTTTCAGTGGGTCTGTTCTATATTCTTGTATCCTGTATACAATCTGCTTCGAAACACTGTCACTGAGTAATTCCAGCCTCTCTGGAAAGACAGTGGATAAAGGTATCTACCCTTTTGGCTTGAATTTCATCCTAAACCTCTGAAATATATAAATATATGTTTGTAACTAATGACAATGAAACTTTTCCTAATACACTTAGTCTTATTGCACTTATTACCCTTATTACACTGTAGCAGTTTTGCAGAGATGTGAAGGTTTATCTGTACTTTTGTAATGATGAAGTGGTCACTCCGTCTGACACCAGAGTTTTATCTCCCCAGATATTCCATGGAATATGAGTTAATGCAGTCCCAGGCTTCAGTCTAAATTGAACCGAGTTAATTCCCTTTGTAGAGAAATGACACGATGGGTCATAGAGGGTGTAAATATCAGCATCCACCCCAGATGGTCATCAACCAGTTGTATCATTTAGTCTGGGAAGCATCACCCATGGTTTAAATAGAATCACAGAATCCTGGAATGGTTTGGGTTGGAAGGGATCTTAAAGAACATCTAGTTCCAAATGCCCTGTTGTGGGCAGGGACACCTTCCATGGGACCAGGTTGCTCAGGGACAGTGCCAAGGGATATGTATAAAACATCAGGCACATACAGCTAAAATTGACAATAGCACAGTAAAAAAGAATAACTACCATAACACCACCAGTATTGATTCATCTAAACCTCTGCAGCTTCAGAGCAAGAGCTTTAATGCACATGTTGTGCTCAGTTTGAAAATGAAGTAATTTTGCTTTAGTATTGAGGTTATTCTTTCCACTGCTGTTTCAGATTAGTGCGACCCAGTGAGGACCACAAATATTTCCATGTCTGGTTTCCCCCTCCACCTCAGATGATCTGAGGATGTTCTTGCTAGTTCACATGTGAGACCAAATAGGGATGTCTATGTCTACACTTGTGCACATGTGTCCATGCAAAAATATTCACACATTCCTCAAGAAATTGGTCAAATAGGACTCTGAGCAACCTGGTCTAGTGGAAAATATCCCTGTCCATGGTGGGGGGGTTGGAACTACATGATTTTTAAGTCTCTTTCCAACCCAAACCATTCTGTGAATCTTTGAAACCTTCACTGCAAAGTGTATTCAAAACACACAGGCATCATTTTCCATTGCTCATCTTGAGTGAGTTTCTTTGCTGTTTTTGAGTTATTCAGTGCTTTATTTGGAACTGGTGTACATGCCGTCAAAGCAGAGGCAATAGCAACACTGGATAAGCTGAGAAAGCTAAAAAAGTATTTGAAAAGAGGAATGTCTCTCTCAATGTGTGCGAGTGGCAGGAGAGCCTTTGAAACAAAAAATCCTCTGAAGCAAAATACTGCCCATGTGGCAGGATGTTTTAATTCTAGACTCTTCAGGCTATTTTTATGACATTGCCTCAGAATAACAGTGCAGTTCTGCTTTTCGGGAGGCAGAGAGAGACACACACCAGGAAACCTGTGGTTGTTCCGCAGCCAGACCTGCAGCAAATCTCTGGTTCCCCAGAGCAAAACAAGACAAGGGGCAACCCCTGAATTGTGACAGGCACTTCTGAAGACCAAGAACCTCTCCAACCCCATTGTCCCTGTATTCCATTGCCCTACACAGGATTCCCTCTGGAAGCCAGCTTGCCCCGAGCACGGCGGAGGAGATGCCAATGCCATGCCAGAAAACGTGGGGTTGGCATCTCCTCCGCCGTTCTCTGGGCAAGTTGGCTTCTTGAAGGGTTGGAAGGGGTGAATCTTGAACTCCCCTGGATCTTTTTCTTTCCAGCCTGCCTTCCAGTTTTGTGGCCAGTGGGACGAGGACTCCAGCTGGCCTGCTGGCCACCAGCCGCGAGATGGCGATAACGTCACGATAGAAGGCGGCCGGACCCTGCTGTTGGGGACCAGCACCAGCGTCCTCAACCTGCTGCACCTCAAAGGTCTGCAAAAGGGGGGTTCGGGGCTCTTCTTCAACGTGGGCTGGGAGTTCTTGGTGCCCGTGATCTCCCCTTGCATTCCCCACCTCCAGCATCGGTGGAGATTTGTGGTCAGGCAGGTTGAGTTTGCTCTTGACACAAACAGAGGGGCAGTGATGGGGATGGGGGAAGCATTCAATTATTCTCTGTGCAAAAGGCATCGTTTATGCTCTTTGAGGCATAGTAACAATATAAGTAGAAAGGCTTTTTCCAGCTTTTTTCTTTCCCCCAGCTACCAAAATCGCTGCTGTCCTGAGCAGTGTTCAGTGATAATGGCACCGCTGATAACAACAATTGACTTTGTTCTGTTTGGCATATTTGGGGTAGGTGTATCACAAACACCTTTATAAAATTAATGATGTTACAGAATTACGGGTCACAAGCACCCAATGTAACAAATAATCCAAAACCCTAGAGCATGGCTGGTGGACAGTAAATAACTGAGCACAGTGTGCAGGGGAACACTGGGTTCGCTGGGTTCATTTACCTGCACATAGACCCAGAATAAGTGTGAGACAGGTATATCTCTGTGTAAGAGTTAAAACTACTTGGAAGTCCATGCCAGAAATATTCCCCCCTGGAAATTAGGCTCTGATTATGAAAACTGTTGTGCACATGGTTGGTATTAAGGGAATGAGCTGTGCTGGTGAAATTGCTTGCTCAAAGTTAAGCCTCTGCTGAAACAGCTCGGAAAAAAAAAGAAAAAAGGAGGTTTTTTAAATTTAAAGACCTGGATGTTTTGCTGGTATAGAAAATATAAAAATGATTTTATATTACAAGGATGCTAAAGATACCAGTTTTTCATTGAGATAGTAACAAAAAACATACATTTGACAATTATATTTTAATCTAAATTTGAATGATCATTCTCTAACATAAAAACTTTGTAATTTTTCTCTATTGTGAGAACATTTCCATAAAAGATCGAAGTTGCTCAGTCTAAGTTCAGAGGTATTGCTACACCACACATCATTTCTGTTTAAAACAAAGTTAAAAATCAAGGGAGATTTTAATGTTAAAAAGGTGAAACATTTTGGTGCAATTTTCTTTCCCAGTGAAAATCCTAAATCTGTGTGATTCCACATTTTTCTCAACCTCATTGTGATCATAACCTACTTTAGAGGAGGCAGAGCAGAACCTCAGATTTCTGGGACATTGGCTACAGATTTGGTTGAGGATTTTGGTGCTCAGTCTCTGACTTAGTGGAGAACTGGGGCACAAAATTGCAGCAGAAACCCTTTGAACTTTGGACCTACTCAAAGGCGCATTTGATCTATGAGTCAGCACTCATGAAGCTACCAGAGGTCTGATTGAATTTAATGAAGTCTGGAGCAGTATCTTTATGGCTTTGGCTCATCTGACATTCAAATCATTCCTCTTCTTTATTGTGTTTTCCAAGAAACTTGGTTTATAATGTCAATTCAGTTAGGAAAGCAGCATTAAAATATTTGAGATGCTATTTTTCTCTCCATTGCTACACGCCCAACATAGGGACCAAACATTTCAGAAAAAACAACCTGCACAGGAATTGTTTATCTGAGCTTTGTGAAGTTTCCTGTTGCTTCCACCCCCATTTACAGGGATGCTCTGTCTGTTTAGCCTTGGTTACATATGGAGTCAAGACATGCTGAAATCTACCCTGAAATGAGGCTCAAATTTATCTTTCCTAGTCTTCCCTTACTTATATTGTCCATCTCAGGAGAGTCGTTTAGGCTTCTGTATTGCTAAAAAACACACATCACCAAAGAGTTGTTCATCTTAGAAGTTTATAGATACCTGTTTACAGAGGAATCACAGTTAGCTGATCCCCTCAGAGCAGCAACTACTGACTCTGTGAACATGTCAAATAATTGACCACTTTCCCCAAGTGTAAGATGGGCATGACAGTAAACCCCTGATTGTGGGTGTAGATATGTGCTTCAACTGAAGCATCCCATTCCTATTATAACTGGAGAGATTTTCCTTAACTGGAGCTGGAGAATAGGATTAAATTGTGATTCTGCTCCCTTTGGCTTTCATGACTCAGCATCAGGCTGTCTGTGCACTCTCAAGCTGAAAATAAAAAGTGCTTGAATGCTCTTGAGTCCACTGATGCTGTACCACCCATTTTCTGGTGCTGTACTACTAATTTTCTGGTGTTGTATCCAGGAAACCAAACACAGGCCCATTTCTTCCAATTCCCCCTTTCTAAAGACACCATGAGGATTTTGAATACTGCCCCTGTGTGTACATCCTTACAATGATTTCAACATTGTAGATATTTTTTAAAGAGTGATATGACAAGGACATCAGCTTCACGTGCAAGCCTTAAAGTGCCTCTTCTTTGGCTTTATTAATGTATAGCCCAAAACATGTAGTGGTTCTGGTAGTAACCAGACTGTCTGGGCAGAAGATCTGGAGGTCAAAGCAATAGAAAAATAGGATTAAGCAGCTGGATTCTGCTCACTGCCATGAGAGCACAGGAGTTTCTCCCTCCTCCTCAAAAAGCAGAGCATGGACACGTGGTTATCAGCAGTGGAAAGTTTAATAGTCAGACTGTGAAACAGCTCAGACAAAACTGATTGGGGGAGAGATACAAGATAGACAGATTGTAGATAATTCTGTATGTTCAGCAGATTGCAGTTATTTTTGTAATCCCAACATCACAAGTATGGAAATATTTATGATAACCCAGGACAGATGGAAATTTCCCTTGCACTGGAGGAACTTCTTTGTGTTTGATGGGTTGATACCTCAGATATGTGTTGTTGCCTTTGTCTGAAATTGTAGTGGTCTAGGGAGGTCTGGAGATGGAAAAAAAATAAAAATCTGCCTGGTCTTTCAGGAGTACCTTGGGGATGAATTTTGGGGTGACACTGCAACCCTCAAGGGGTTGAAGATCTCCAGCTGGCCAGTTGCCTTTGCAGTGGCAGTTTTGAGATAGTCGCTCTTACAGGCATAAAGGAGAAGGTTGCACTGGCCATTGTGCTGGAAAAGCCTCTGTTTCACTTGTAGAGTCACTTAGATTGGAAAAGACCTCCAAGATCACCAAATCCAAGCTTTGACCAAACACCACCTTGTCAATTAAACCATAGCACTAAGTGACATATCCAGTCATGTCTTGAGCATTTCCAGGGGTGGTGATTTCAGCACATCCCTGGGCAGTCTATTTTTTATGAAGAAATTCTTCCTCATGCCCAGTTTGAACCTCCTCTGGCACAACCTGAGGCCATTTCCTCTTGTCCTGTCTCTGGTTGCCTGGGAGAAGAGTCTGACCCCCATCTTTCTACAACCCTCTGTCAGGGAGTTGTAGAGAATGAGAAGGTCCCCCCTGAGCCTTCTTTTCTCCAGCCCGAGCCTCTCCAGCTCTCTCAGCTGCTCCTCATTAGACTTGTGCTCCAGACCCTTCTCCACCTCCGTGTCCCTTCTCTGGACACGCTCTGATCCGTTCATGTCTATCTTGTCATGAGGACCCAACTCTGGACACGGAACTCAAGGATTGGCCTCACCAGTGCCAGGTAAGGAGGGACAATCACTTCCACTGTCACAGCTCTTCCCATCACCCATCATTTATACCATTGCTGTATCTTAGCAGTCCTGCTGAAACCAATGTGCCACTTCCCTCTTCCACGGCCAGACTCCTGGCTGAGGTCTTCAGAAAGGTCTGATCCACCTCCTCTGTGGTTTCAGACTCAGTTTCCAAAATAGCACAGGTATTCTGAGTTTTTCCCCCGCTCCTCCCAAACTATGAGATCCAAGAAAAAAAAATTAAGAGAACTGACAAACCCCAGGATACTCATCACACTGTTTACAAGGGCCTGGAGTGGCAAGAAAAAAGAGGAATGGCTTCCCACTGACAGAGGGCAGGGTTAGATTAGATATTAGGAAGAAATTCTTTATTTTGAAGGTGGTGAGGCCCTGGCACAGGTTGCCTAGAGAAGCTGTGGCTGCCCCATCCCTGGAAATGTTCAAGGCCAGGCTGGATTGACCTCTGGTCTAGTGGAAGGTGTCCCTGCCCATGGCAGGGGGGTGAAACAAGGTGATCTTTGAGGTCCCTTCCAACCCAAACCTTTTTATGGTTCTGTGATTCCATGATTCTCTGAATATTTTGAATTTCTTGTAATCCTCATTCTGATGAATATGTGGCTAGATTGGATCCTGTGAGTAGATCTGTGGGGAGGGAAGCATGGATATTGATTTTGCTTGTCTTTTCTTGGTCTTCGCTGCCATTAGCAAAGAGCATCCAATATTCCCTGATACATCTGCTTAAATAGTTGCCAAATAGCTAGTGCTTCAATCACTGCTGATAAAGATTAGGTTTAAACTTACTGAAAGAAGGAAAAATCTTTTCTCTGTTTTCCTGTCTGTGGCATCAGCCAGTCCTTAAATCCATTTTAAAATCCCTTGTCAGTAGGTACAGTTGAAACCTGCTTGTGTCACAATGTTTTCCATGCCATTTTGATCAAACCATTTGGGATGTGCATTGTGATACTTTTTTTTTTTCTTTTTTTGCAGGCAGTTTCCAGTTCATATTTTCTTTTTTTAATCAGGCAGAGACATTACAATTAAAATACCGTAAAAGTGATTCTGGCAGTTTTGCAATAAGCATGTTTTTTAATTAAAGGAAGAACATGGGATGTACAAATAGTACCAGCTAATGGGAAATTTCATCCAATGTATTTTTTAATTGAGATTTAAAAGGAAGAAAAGTCAGCCCGATTTTTCTCTGTCACTGTGTGATATTTTCCTATATTGTTACGGTGAGCCTGCAATAATTAGTCTCAGAGCTTTAAAATCCTGGATGTTTTCATGGAAAAATAGTGAAAGGCATCTTTTCTTCATTTGTTAGTACATTTTTCTGCAGGAATTCAGTGTTATCCAGTAAAGTGCAGAGATGGGCATTCCTGGAGAAAGGATTTTAACTCCCTGAATTTGTAGCACTTTAATGTGTGGGGTTTTTTAGATCTTTCCCCAGCTGCAAACCCTGGCTTATGTTTGGGTGTGGGCTGCAGGTTTCTTTTGCCATCATGTTTCAGATGGGCTTACAGCACATCCATTGGACTACCAGAGCTCTCACTTGCCAATTAAATGGATTTGCTGCGACTTTTGTCATGAGACCCTCTGGGATGCTGCACAGTGAGCAGATCTGTGGACGCTAATCCAGGCCAAGGAACTGAACATCACTCTGGCTGAGACTGGGTTGAAACCTGAGGCAGCATCATCTCCTTCCTCTAATCACTGTTATGGAAGGAGGGGACCAAAAAATCACAGAATGGTTTGGGGTGGAAGGGACTTTAAACATCATCTTGTTCCCACCCCTCATGGGCAGGGACATTTTCCACTAGACCAGGTTCCTCAGAGCTCCATCCAGCCTGGCTTTGAACACTTCCAGAGATGAGGCAGCCACAGCTTCTCTGGGCAACCTGTGCCAGGACCTCACCACCCTCACAGGGAAGAACTTCTTCCAGTCGTGCACCTAATGTATGTCTGTCACTCAAGGACTTGAAATAACAGCCCAAGGGCCTCTTTTTTATCACACCTCTATGTGTGGCATTTACATGATGCCTTTGTAAGGCTCATCTGGAAGTTCCTTCATTAGATTGTACATGATGTCGCACATCCTACAAGCCATCTTAGAAGGTCCACACCTCTTCCTCACCAAGGCAACTGTCCTCTTGCAAATCCACCAGAGGTGTTGCTAGGTATCTCAGAGGTTACCTAAGAGCTGAAGGAATGGAAGGACTTCTTTGAAGGAGACATATCTATGGCAGCATCTTCTGGGTTGCTGAACTGAATTGCCTATGCCTGTCTCCCGAGTCCTAAGGGAAGAGCCTGACCAGTTCAGCAGGGAGCATGTGCCATCTGAACAGATGGCTATAAGCACAGCAAGCCAAAAAACAGAGGCTTGTCAAGCTTAGAAATGATTTCTCTCTGAGAATACTGAAGCAGCTGCTGGTTCCTCTCCCAGGGACAGATTAAGCCCTCCACTCAACAAAGTGCTGGAATACAATCTTAACTTTTACAGTGTTAGTGATGTCCTGGTGGAAATATTTGGACATTTGAATTCAGAGCTGGTTTGGGATCTGTACCTGTGTGCTGTGAGCGTGGAGGATCAGTCTCGGGGGGATGCAGAATGAATTTTGGGCTCTTGGTTCAAGCAGCCTTTGAGATGGAGCCAATATAACAAACTTCTCCTTTGCATCTTGTCCAGCTTGCAGACAACCTTTCCGGCTCATTGGAATGCCATGTAAGCATGTTGGTAGGGTGCAGGTGACAGAGCCATGAAATAACTGTCTTTTCTTAAACTCATAAATTCCATATTCTTCTTCCTGTACACAGGAGGATCTTAGTTGCTTTGGGATGTTTTTTTCTCCTGCTCCAAGGCCTTACCAGGCACAGCCTTGGAGCTGGAGAATAAGCAGTATGGGGGTTGCCAGCACACTGCTCTTTGTTGTATAGGATCAAGCAAAGCTATTCCAGCTCCAGCAGCTGCCTCCTGCTGTTTGCCATGCAGGGATACTTGCCAGGAATAAAACTTCTGAGCTTGAGCCTGTCTCACGGGGGATTCTGTGGCTTTGTCATGTGAAACACTAAGTGAGGGGATCTGGTAAGAGGAAGCTGAAGGCTTGGCAGTATTAGTTATTCATGGTCGTAGTACAAGCAGAGCAGATCTTCCCTGCATGATGATGGGAGGAAGTATTCCAGTTGAGAAGATGAGCTTTCCATCTGCAAATCCCCTTCCATGCAGAGGAAGTTTTCTGCTAGTTGAAGGTTGCAGCACAGTACTGATAAATAAGACAATTTTGTTGATATTTTGTTGATATTTCTCTAGAGCTGGATTATTAAAAAAAAGTCTTGAGACTGTCCAGCACCTTTCTTGCAGTTTGCTTGCTTTGACACTGGATTCAGCTTTACTTAAAGAAGAATTAAATCTGATTATGAAGCAGGATTGAATATCTGCAGTAGAACTAAATCTAAATATGTCACTTTTATCCCAACTCCCTAATGAGCTGTTCATTAGGAAAAATGTCTTTTAACAGCAGTGAATGCAAGGAGTGGTCTCAAAAGGTGCAAACAGAAAAGCTCTCCATGTAAAAGGTGCATTTTAGAATGGGGATCTCTAGAGCACTCTAAATCACATGAATGAGAAATATCAGCATCACTTTTATGCATTACAAGAACATCTATGTTAGAAGGACTCTTTTTAAAAAATAAGATTTTTGAGAAAGAATATCAGCTGCTATGTCTGAAAGTCTGAATTTTCATGAGAGAGGCAAGGAGAAACTTTCCACAGCAATCCTCCCAATCCTCTATTGGATAATTTTATTTTTTTTCTGGAAGTGCATGATGCAGCCTTTTTCCATACTAAGTGTTGTGGATACCTGGGCTGTGATGTTACACAAGCCAGTCTGAACACCTGACAAAGTAAAGTGTTCGTAAATTGTCTTCCCAAATCCTTTCCTTTTGATCGTGCCCTTCACCATTCCCCAAAGACTTCAGACGATAAATCTCTTTTCACAAAACCAGTTCTGCCAATGCCATGATGCTGCTGTAGTTATTCACACAGCAGATTAACCCTCCCACCTTATTACCAGGTTTATTTTCTTTAATATTCAGTGTTTGGTAACTATTTGGTCTGGCTGCTTCTCCCCTCCTGTGGAGACAGATGTGTGCTGTGGGACAGATGGAGTTGCCTTGCTTCTTCTCTTTCTTTTCCTCATTTATTTTTTTCCTTTGGTAAAGACAGATAAAGAAAGATTCCTGTGTATGCAGAGAGGTGGAGGCTAATTGCTGGGTTAATTGAGAAGAATGGTGCTTCTGATGTTCTCACAAAGTATCAAATAGCCTCAACATATTTCTCCCCTCTCTCCCTCACTCCACCTAAAGAAACCCATTGAATTTGCACATTACTGTACAGAAGTGATTATGGGTTTAATTGTATTTATTTTGCTTGGTGGGGAGGCCATCATAACAGTGCTTGATTGATTTTTATAAAATCACCCTCAAGGTCATGTGTAGGCCTTTGCTTTCCTGTGCAGCCATAACAAACAATTTGAGGGTCACAGCCAAAGGCTCAGTTGAGCAATATTTTCTCTTTCTGCTTTCAGAGAAGAGGTCAAGTGCAATAAAAGAAGGAAGCATAACTTTTATTTTCTTTTTACAAAACAGAGAAGACAATCTTGTAAAGCAGAAGCTGTATATTTATTCTGACCCAACAGAAAACACAGAGATATGGAGAGGGTTAGAGGGACCATGTGCAATTTTTGGATAGAAGTATTTGCGACTTTGGCCAGAGTTTGTTTCACACATAAACTTAATAAATGGTTAAATTAATCCCTCCTAATGCTCCTTTCCCTCTCCCTTCCCTCNTTTTTTTTTCAATTTATTTTCTCTCAAAGACCAAGTGACTTTTGGTTTTGTCCTGGAGGGTTTCAGAACCCTTGCAAACATCCAGGGGACAGTGGCACTGTGGTGTGACCATGAGTGTAGCTGATCTATCCATTTATTGTGATTATGTTGGGTCTGAATGCTGCTTTCAAGAGAAAGCAAAAGAGTCACATACAGCAAATCATACAATCATAGAATGGTTTGGGTTGGAAGGGACCTTAAAGATCATCTCATTCCAACCCCCTGCCATGGGCAGGGACACCTTCCACTAGACCAGGTTGCTTTACAGCTCATGGAAAATAGACTGAAAANATTCCAACCCCCTGCCATGGGCAGGGACACCTTCCACTAGACCAGGTTGCTTTAAAGCTCATGGAAAATAGCCTTAAACACTTCCAGGGATGGGGCAGTCACAGCTTCTCTGGGCAACCTGTGCCAGGGCCTGACCATCCTCACAGGGAAGAATTTCTGCCTAAAATAAGGCCTTCTGATGGTCTTCATCTTGTAATTCTTTGCATCATTGCCCAGGGTGCTTGAGTTGCCATTGCATATAGGGATGCAAGAGAAACCTCATAGCTCCAGGAAACAACCCTGCCTTGAAATGCAATTATTATTATTGTTTCACACCCAAATCTTTACCTGGGGGGAGGATTGCTTCCATATTGGATTAGTGTGTCTGAAGAATGGATGTGGAGCTCTGGTTTTGGAAATGGAGCTGGGGAAGGGGCTGGAGCACAAGTCTGATGAGGAGCAGCCAAGGGAGCTGGGGGGCTCAGCCAGATGAAAAGGAGGCTCAGGGGGGACCTTCTGGTTCTCTCCAGCTCCCTGACAGGAGGGTGGAGCCGGGTGGAGATTGGTCTCTTCTCTCAGAGAACAAGTGGTAGGACAAGAAGAAACTGTCTCAAGTAGCACCAGGTGAGGTTCAGATTGGATATTTGGAGAAATTAATTCACTGAAAGGGTGGTCTGGCATTGGAACAGGCTTCCCAGGGCAATGGTGGAGTCACCATCCCTGGAAGTGTTAAAAAAGTGTGGATGTGGTGCTTGGGATCATGGTTTAGCGGTGGACTTGGCAGTGCTGGGTTAATGGTTAGACTCAATGACCTTAGAGGTCTTTTCCAACTTTAAAGAGTTTATGATTTCCTCCAGGAAGGGTCAAACTTGCAAGTCAGGTGTCTTGTGCTGGCATTCCTGCTTCTGCTGGGACATGGTGGGAATACTGTTTGTGCTTGCACCTAGTGCAGAGCAGTCACCGGCATCCAAGCTTCCTGGACCTTCAGAACTCCACAAAAGACATGGAAAATCTTTAAATCAGCAGAGAGAAAAATCATTCAGGGCAACTGAAACACAGCCTGTTGCTGAGAAATGGGGGTTTAAAAAGAAGGATGCAGACAAAAGGGAGGTAAAGGACTTGTCATAGAGAACAGGATATATGTAAAGATACAGACAGGGATTTTTAGGAGCTGTTTGAGGGTGAGCTGCTGACATGCCAAAGCCACCTTGTGCAGAAAAGAGCACAAGAAACAGCACAGAACTGGTGTCAACACCCTTCCCAAAAATGTTAACTGTTGCTGGCCAAGCTGCTGCTGTTTTTGCAGGAAGAAGGACTCCAGGTAAGCACAAGCTGTGTTCTTCTCACTCCTTCCTAGTTTTCCATAGCAAAGCTCATCTCCCCTGTGAGTTCCATTATGCCTCAACAATTCTTGAGGATGATGACCATGCTCTACTGTTTTACCATAGACCCTCTGGGAACAGGGCAGGTGACAGGCAGGAGGAGACAAATCCCAGGCCCTTATGGGAAACAGGTGTCTTCCATGGCTGTCTCAAAGTTCCTTGGAATGGCTGCAAAAAGAAAAAGATGCAGGAATCTCACATTCCTCCATCCCTGCCATCCTATGGGAAGGGATTTGTGTGGGGAAATTGATATTTCTAACCTGTCTTGTAGACAGCTTGAAAATTTTGGCTGGACAAAATGTGGCTGAAACTTGGGAAAACTTGTTTGAGATGTAACTATGATTTTGCAATCAAAAGGCAGGACAACTTTGGCTACCAGCCTTCCTGGTTCAGTGGTACAGCATGGCAGCCATTAAAACACTCATTAAAAATTGTATGAAGAGAAGTGGAAACAGAAATGACTGCATTTCATTGGGAACAGAGTATAGGAAGTCAATAAAGACCTTAGGGAAGATGTCTTTTTTATGTTAGGAATGAAATAAATCGCAGTGATTTACAGTTCCATTTATACATTGTGGTGATAAAATTATTAACACTGCTGCTACAAGAGGAAGACAGACCAGCAATCCATTTCTTGATAAATAATGTTAATAGGATGAAGATGTTAAGTATTCTTTCAAGAATTCTTAAATCAACAGGTCCATTCTCATTCAAAAGCTTTAAAACTGCTGGTAGAGTGACCCATAAGTATTAATTTCAGAGTCCATGGGAAATGACAGAAGGCTGTTGAAGTTCTGATCTTGTGTCAGGATCCAGGTAGGTAAAAGGAAAAAATATTGCCTGCTTAGTTTGAGATTAAACAGCAGGTCAAAAGAGAAAAGTGTATACGTTAAATGTTAGAGATGACTGAATCCATGAATTACTAACCATAGGAATATGCCGAATGGCAGGAGAGAAATTTTATGGAAGAAAAGATAGAAATCTTTTGTTCATTTTCTAAGAAAATTACAAATTTGTTGGATAAAGTTATTTCTGTCAAACATGTGATAGTGTGGTGACTGACTGGGGGGCACCTGCCATGATCTCATGACAGCACACACAAAATGTACTAACCCAGGAAGGAAATTGTTAATGGGGAACCATTTTCATGACTATTTGGTTCCCACTACCCATCGTTGATGATCTGAGAGGAAATGCAGAGCCATCACTGATCACATTCTGTGAATGTCATTCATACCAAATGTAGATTTACAGAGCTGAGAAGAGACAGGGCAGGGAGACATTCAGGATGAATCTCATGGTTACACCATAGGGGACTTTGGCAAACAAAGCCAAGATCATGAAAAGGATTAGAAGTTAGTGTGGCCCAAGAATGCCAAGATCAAGGCCAGGTTGCATGAGGCTTGGAGCAACCTGGGATAGTGGAAGGTGTCCCTGCCCATGGCAGGGGCTTGGAACAAGATGAGCTTTGAGGTTCCTTCCAACTCAAACCATTCTATGATTCTGTGCAGACCTGACCTCCCAATATAACTAAGAAGTAAAAGGCTTTAGTATTAGTTTTTACTGTGAAAAGCAAGAGGCACAGTGTGTGGGTGTGGAATTATGCCTCTATAGGCAGCATCAAGAATAATAAAGGAACAGAAGAATGATGAGATTTGGCTTTGCAAGTTCAGGAGTGCTGGATTGTGCGAGAGGGTGCACAGCTCCATGAACAGGAGATGATTCCTTGCAAGGAGAGTCTTAAAACCCTCATCAACCTTATAGTTATTGCTTTGGAGTTATCAACCAATCTGAGTGAGGGCTGAGATTTGATTTTACCTGTAAGTACTTTCACAGAAAATGCTGTTTTCTGCACCTCTCTGCAGTGCAATGCATGAGGGTACAGATGCTCTGAAAGCTCATTCTTGACAAGCTGTGACTGGAAATAAAGCATAAATTGTGAACAGTGAGAGAAATTAACTGTTGGAAAAGGTGATCATGGAAAATGGTAGAGTGATGTCCCCAGGTCCCTTGATTGATTGTCTGGCTTGCTGGAGGGTATTCAGCAGTCAAACACACAAAAGTTGACTTTCTGTAGTTTTCCAATAGCATGATGTGCACAGGCCATCAGGAGAGATGATCTAATGGTCCCTTCAGTCTCCAAATAATACAATCTCAAATATTATCTCAATTTCACCATAGCAAATTTTGTATTAAGACTTTTTCATTTTTCTAGAAGTTTCAGCTTTATCTCAGACTAACACACCGATATATTGTGTTGTTTTTATTGAAACAAGTTGAAATTTGTTCTGTATTATAAGAGCGTATTCCATACATTTTGTAAAAACCCTATATAGAAGCTTAACAGAAATACGCTTGTATATAGAAAAGTATGTCTAGGGAAAGAGATAATTTACACATAGGGGAGTTGGTGTTTGTGAGAGCAAACCCATGGTTCCCAGTGGTTATAAGCAAGAAAATGTGAGATTTATCTCTTTCATTGATTAGCATATTCCTTAAAAAATTGTGTGGAAACTAATGAAATCTGGAAAGAAAACATTTAATGGGTAGTCCTTATTCAAATGCTGGCTCTATTATAAGCCTAAGAAATGAGCACTAAATTATAAGATTTTGTTATAATACTAAGAAATCAATGAAAAAATGACAACCCCTCCATTCAAGAACAAATAAAGGGATCAGGATAAGAAGAATGAGTTCAGCGGGAATGGATGGAACTGAGTGGGAAAAGCAGGTGAGTGCTGTGCATCTCCTTTATCACTGAGAGTGGCAGGACCTGGTCAAAGAGGAGCAGTGATGAAGGTAGATTTAATCTGATTTTTATAATAAAACTTCTTCTCGCCTTTTATTAGTCTCAATGCTGAAATTAAACCAGAGCCTCCTGGCCTCCTTTATCCTTCTTTCTAAGGATTGGTAGTATCTTTAAGGAATTAGATACTCACTGAACAATTTGGATTGGAAGAGACCTTAAAGACCATCCAGTTGCAACTCCCTGCCATGGGCAGGGACACCTTCCACTATCCCAGGTTGCTCCAAGCCCCATCCAACCTGGCCTTGGACACTTCCAGGGATGGGGCAATCACAGCTTCTCTGGGAAACCTGTGCCAGGGCCTCCACACCCTTACAGGGAAGAACCTGTGGGGAAGGAAAGCCAATAGTGTGGTAGATACAGAGGTCACCGCTGAGAACTGTTAAAACCAGTAGAAAGCAGGCCATGGTGTGAGATGGCAGAGTTATCAGCTACTTCACATGAGGAGGATGATAGACCCTTTGGAAAGAGGTCTGAGGTTTCCAGACTTTTGGATTTTCCCTACTGGCTCCTGTTAAATGTGGCTTGACCTAGCAAAACATATCCCAAGTACAGTGTGATAAGATGTCTGAAAGTCCACTCTCTCCAAATCCGTTGTAAAGACAGTTACAGCATCCTTCACAGGAGAGGAAATGTGAGAGGAGGTAAAGGAATAAACCATCCTGATGTGACAGACTGGGATTGCCAGATCACACACGACAAGGACAAGGGAGGCATTTGCCAGAACTGAAGTGTTTGATTCAAAACGAGGACATGGAAATGGCTTTTCATGCACTATGCATTTAGACCACAGAATTTATTGCTTCAAGAAGTCGTTGAGACTAAATATCACAAAAACTTGAAGGATCAGTTCTACATTACTGACAAATTTTATCCAGTTATACTAATAGATGGTTAAAGGAAAATGTTGGCAAGGGGATGAAACCTTACGCTTTGAGGCAAAGCTAACCTCTAATTAGGATTGAAATGAGGTTTTTATGGGATAGGGAGATCAACTCACATCCAGCTAAGGAGCTGTATTTGGAAGCATCTGGTTCTGAACAGCAGCTGGAAGAGTTTGCAGGATTAAATCAACCACTATTCCAAACAAGTTGCCAGTTCTTATGTTCCAAAGCCAGTTTCCCCTCCCTTCTCCCTGACACAAGTAGCTTGTAATCTACAAAGTAATATAATAAAATTAAATAGAAATATCCCCTTTCAACATTTACTGAGTGAGTTGGTTAAAATTGATATTTTCCAAACCCAGCTCCCTTGCACTGGAATTGGAAAGATTTTGATGTCTGCCCAGGCTGACTGGCCTTGCTTAAGTCTAGAAAGGCAGACTGTTGTAGGATTAAAAAATGGACTGAATTAATCAGGTTTGTAAAGACTTGATAAATCCATAGGGAGAAGTACAAGGTGGAAATTTTGCAGGATGCAATAGCATTTTAGCCTTAATCTTTTAATTTTGTTGTAAACCAATTTGTTTACCCATCTCTTACATTTCTTTGGCTGTGAGCTAATGACTGGCTATTCTATCTCTGGTTGTGTTTTGTTCTTTTCTTGTCTTCAGGTGGCAAACTCCTGTTCACTGGACCAGGACCTGTAGAACTGCACGCTCATTACATCCTGGTATCTGATGGAGGAGAGCTCCAGGTGGGATCCCCTGATGCCCCTTTCCATCACAAAGCACACATCTACCTCTATGGAAGCATCCATTCTCCACCATTGTTTCCATATGGAGTCAAGTTCCTGGCAGTGAGGAATGGGACCGTTTCCATTCATGGTAAGTACATTTTTCCTTGTCAAAAGCAAAGCACAAATGAATAACAGAAAACAAACCAAAGTCAAAAAGAAAAAAAAAAAGTTTTTTGATTAAAAAGTAACTTTGGTCACGAACTTAGATTTTTAATTAAAGCCAAGTATCTATTGAAATCAGGTTTTTGGACCAGATCTTCATATCTTTGTATTCACCATCAGACCACTATTTCTGCACTATTTTATGCAAGAAAGCTCAGTGCTGTATCTCCGTACAAATTCCCATACTGGGAGCAGAGTAATTTTGAAAATCCAGATCCCAAGAAGAAGAGAGGTGGTATCAAGTAGTTATGAAACCCTGGCAGTCATTTAGATGTCTAGAAGATGTTTGAATTTGTTCATGTCTGTCCAGAAATTAAAGTCTCTGTCCATGGGAAACTGGACGTGGAATCTCTGCTGTGAACTGTGTAGGTTTGCTTTGCTGCTGGAATGGGATATCCTTCTCACCTCCTCCCTCTCCAAAAAGTAAAATCCCATTTGGGATTTCCAAGAGAGGGTGGTCTGCCAGGTAGGTCCTATGGTGAGGGCAATGCCAAGCATGCCTCAGTTGCCTGAGTGGGGTTGATACTTCTCAGAACATCAGCAAAGTGCTCCTGACACTGTGTTTTCCCATCCTATTTCCATGCTGTGCTGGCATGGCAAAACCTGTCTCTACCATTAGGAGCACAGCTGGCATCTCTCTGTTTTCCTGATGGTCCATAAAGGTCCTCCCCTGCCCAGCACAGGTTGTGGTCATAAATGACAAGTCCAGGCCAGGCCTATGCAGAAAAAAAGTGTCAATGCCACGAAATTCAGTCCCAAGTGACAAGTCCTCTGCTCTAACCACTGGACCTTAGAGTAAGAGAATCATGGAATGGTTTGGGTTGGAAAGGTCCTCAAAGATCATCTCATTTCAACTGCTCTGTCATGGACAGGGACACCTTCCACTAGAGCAGGTTGGAGGAGGCTTGGAGCAACCTGGCCTTGAACACTTCCAGGGATGGGGCAGCCACAGCTTCTCTGGGCAACCTGTGCCAGGGCCTCACCACGCTCATAGTCAGGAATTTTTTACCAATATCCCATCTAACTCTGCCCTCTGACAGTGGAAAGCCATTCCCCTTGTCCTATCACTATTTGTCCTTGTCCAAAGTCCCTCTCCAACTCTCTTGGAGCCCCTTTAGGCACTGGATCTCCCTGGATCCTTCTCTCCAGCCTGAACACCCACATCTCTCCCAGCTTGTCTCCATAGCAGAGGTGCTCCAGCCCTTGGAGCATCTTCATGGCTTCCTCTGGACTTGCTCTAACCAAGGTCCACATCCTTATATTGTGGCATAGAAGAATTTAGATAGGGGGCTTTTTTGGAAGGCTATGAAATACAGGTATAACACGGCCATTTCTTGGCGCAGGAGTTTGGATATGGAATTCACATCCAAGCTCATCATGAATCAGAACATTAGTGCAGTCCATTCATGTCAAGCTCTTAACTACTGGGCTGTTTTTGAAGGCTCTATGTGTCCTAGAGGAGAGAAAAAAAACGGCCAACGCATCTGGATGTCTCATGTCCCTTCCTTACGTTCTTGTGTGTCACCCTTCACGATGGTAGGTGTTCATACCCTCCAGCACGGCTTGAACTTACACCCTCTGGCCTGCAGGCAGAAATGTTGCTGTCTGAGCATTGCTGACATGTGGGGCTCTTGGTCAAAACCAGTGTCACACATGGAGAATTACAATGTGAACACAGACGGGGGGAGATGTGCTGCTGTGCCATGATCCTGTCAGCTCACAGGAGCTGAGCAAGGTCAGGAGAGGTTGGGTGGTGGAGAGGAGTCAGTGAACAGATGCTTTTCTGAACCAGGAGATGAGCAGAGGCTGAGGAAAATGCTCCTGGCAGGGGCTCTTGACCACTTCATCGAGACATGGCAAGGCTAAATTATTTAGGGCTTTAAGAATTTCAGTAAAGTGGCTCTGCAGAGTGTTTCTATCCCATTTCCTAGAGGATCTCCAAGAGAAGTGCTATTAGACTATCTAGGCTGAATTGACTGTCCGTTACTGGCCATTGAGTTTCACACAGTTATCCCAGCCCTGAGTTCAGTAATTCCCACTAGATTAAAGCATGCCTTCCAGAAAGGCTTGATCTTTGAAGACATCAAGGAAAACAGAAGCCAGCTTTTTCTTTAGAGGCTTGTTCCAGGGGATTAATTTGGTTAATCATCCATCTTTATTATTTTTTTTCCTTTTTAAAGAAAATTATTGAAGTGTCTGATTTGGATTTGCCTGATAACAGCTTTTGCTGCTTCACTTTCTGCGTCTTTTGCTACTTTAAAGTATCCTTCTATTCTTGGTTTGACCCCTGTAAGGCAGGATTTTGTCCTTAAATTGTCAGCACTTTAGAGCACGAGCCTTCACTTTTTCATGCTGTTTTGTTTTCTAGCATTGTAGGAAAAGCGAGTAGCAAATCCTTGCAGCTGTGTCTTCTGTGCTTGTGCTTTCTATTCTGAGCCTGTATCATCATGGGCTTGTTGACCCCATCACCCACAAAATTGAAGGCAAAGAGAGCAGAAGTACATTTTGCAGTCTTGCCTTGGCTATATGAGGGAGGGATATAAACCCAGGTGTCCACATCAGTACCTTTGAGTCTTTTCTTACGACCTTAACATGTCTCATTCAGTGCCATATTTCATTCCCTAGGAAACCAAGTTAAGGTCTGCAACCCAATTATTACCTGGATGGAGATATGTGGAGCCAAAGGTGGCTTAACTCATTAGTGGAATCATCTCTTGGTTTCAATTTCTTATCAATTATTGAATAGTTTGGGTTGGAAGGGACCTTAAACACCACAACCCCCTTCCACCCTCCCCCCTGGGCAGGGACGTCTTTCACTAAACCAGGTTTCTCAGAACCCCATCCAACCTGGCCTTGAACACTTCCAGGAATGGGGCAACCACAGCTTCTCTGAGAAACCTGTGCTGGGGCCTCACCAACCTCACAGGGAAAAACTTCTTCCTAATATCCCATCTAACCCTGCCCTCTGGCAGTGGGAAGCCATTCCCCCTTGCTCTGTCCCCCCATGCTCTTGTCCAAAGTCCCTCTCCAGCTCTCTTGGAGCCATTTTAGGCACTGGAAGAGGCTCTAAGGTCTCCCCAACTCTTTTCCAGGCTGAACACCCCCAGCTCTTATTCTGTTATTATTGAACGCCAATCCTTATTCAAGAATTCTTGTCAATTCACTATTCAAGAAATCCAGACTAGCTATGAAATCACTTTTAAAGCTCTGCACCACACACAGTCCCAGTGCATGGATGCAATTAAGGTTCATTCAAACCATATAATATAATTTAACATTGAAGCAGGAGAAGCCTACTAGAAAACAAGACAAAAAGTGTGATCTTTTGCTGGATTCATGTTGCTTGCATGGAAAAAAATCTGCTGTTCTGTCTCCAATTTAGTACCAGTCTGGCCTGTGGTATAGAACAAATGGTTGAGCATGACAGCCTCTTTCATTTATATATGAGAAAGGCTGACATAGTCAGCAATATACATTTGTGAGATACATTTATATACATGAATATATCTGTTATCTCAGATCAAAATCATTAAATAAGCAGGTTTCCAAATTCTTAGCTGTCTTGGTGAAGACAGGACAGAGTGCATTTTAGTTCTTTTTCTCTTCCAGCCAGGGAAGGCTGGGGGATGCTCTGCAGCTCTGGTTGAGTTCAGATTGTTTAGTAAACTCTGTCAGCTCCTCACTTTGATATGTTAATATGACTCAGGGTTTCCCACAATTCCCTCATGAGTGGCAGTCCTTTGCTCCGGTAGTTGTAGCAGACTGGGAAATTTCACTGTTGCCTTTGGCTTTAGCCAACTCCCCTGCCAGTCAGAGCGTGCCACCCATAAACTGCCTGTCAATCACACGTCAGCTTTAAAGGGGGTTTCAGTCAGCCAGGGCAACTCGGCTTTTTGACAATGTAATTATGGCCCTTGCATCCGCAGTAGGGGCCTGAGCGGGGCTGAGAGAATTTTATTGATTGTTCAGAAGGGAAATTTATCACTGTCTCCAGCTCCATTCGTACTTTATTCCCTGAGAAACTCTCCTGACAAGCTTCAGGAGAGAAGTTTAGCATGGTGGCCTTGGCTGTTCTTGCGTCTTTGTCCTTCCCAGGGAAACTGGACCAAAGACACCAGTGGCTGCTGAGTGAGGGACAGGGACTGGATGCAGACGCAGTGAAAGTCGAGATGCTGCATCAATAGCTGAGAACATTCACCCTTTTCTTGTGACAGCCTGAATTTGTGGTCCAAACCCTCTTATTATCATAGAATCACAGTGGCCTGGGTTGGAAGACAAATTAAAGACCACCTGATTCCAATCCCTTGCCATGGGCAGGGACACCTTTCACCATCCCAGGTTACTCAGAGCTCCATCCAGCCTGGTCTTGAACACATCCAGGATGGACCACCCACAGCTTCTCTGGGCAGCCTGTGCCAGGGCCTCTCCACCCTCACAGGGAAGAATTTCTTCCTAATATCCAATCTAAACCTGCCCTCCTTCACCTTTAGTCCATTTCCTCTTGTCCTGTCCCTCCAGGCCCTTGTCTAAAGTTCCTTTTCAGCTCTCTTGGAGCCCTTCTAGGCACTCGAAGGGGCTCTAGGGTCTCTCTGGAACCTTCTCATTTCCAGGATGAACACCCCCAGCTCTCCCAGCCTGTCTCCATAGCAGAAGTATTGCCATATATGGCCTTTTCCATTCAGTTCTGTTTTTAGCAGCCCTGTGTTGATGATGTCATTATTCCATTGTGTCCCCTTGAAACAGACTGTGCCTATTCCCAAAACAAAACCGGCACTTTTGCTGTGTGTCTATCTGAAACTTTGTCTGTGCCAACACTGTGATGACATGGGACATGAGCTCTGAGCAACTTTGTCTAGTGGAGGGTGTCCCTGTCCATGGCAGGGCCTTGGAACCAAATTATCTTTAAGGTCCTTTCCAACTCAGGTAATCCTGTGATTCTAAGATTCCATGATCCTATTCTCTGCATTTTGACTAATAACATGTATCTCTCCAACTAGATGGAAGATCCTACAGTTCATATATAATAACATACTACATTCACCTTGTCCAGACTGTGAAAAGTGTGTGGTCAAGAGAAAACGTTGTCCAAAGAGCTTTGGTTTAATAACATGCCTATATGTAACCAAGATGATTAAAACAGCTGTCAGTGGTTGTTTCTTTGCACCAGTCATGGGTAGTCCTGGTGCAAAGAATATCTCTGCACTTGCAGTGAGTGCTGGCTGGGGAAAATGACATTATAAAGGCAATTCTGCACCTCTATCCCAGATTTCTCTGCAGCCAAAGTAATCTGATACTTTTTCAGGGTTAGCTTAGGGAAAAAAATTATTTTTTATCAGTTGAACCAATTATTAATTTTAATCGGTTTTAATCAATAATAAAACACAAAGTATTTGTGAGCTGTGCACTGTGCTCTACAGAGCCTGTGCATTCCTCCAGAGATCAAACATTTAATCAAATGCCTCTTGCTTTGCCTCCATTAGGCAGTGTTATGTATCTGGGCTGAGTTTGAGATTAAGAGATCATAGGCAACATGAGAGAATTTGTTCTGCTTTACTCACATATTAAAAAGAAAAGCTTCCCAGGGGAAAAAAATTAGGAAAAAAAATCTGTAGCAGGGGGATTCAAGATAGGGTGCAGAGATGTGTTAGAGAAAAGCTCTGCATTTTTACTTTACTGAAATGCTCTTCAATTCAATAGATATTATTTTTCACTACCTGAACACCCTGATTTGCACACTCCTGTTCCACCGTGAGTTCAAATTCTTTTTCCCTTTCAGGAGTCACTTCTACAGTTAGTTTTCATCAGATGCTGTTCTGTGTGGTGGTTGCAGGAGGCTTTTTGCCTTGTGCGACAGTGTTTTTCCTTTGCAGACCTTGACTTTAACATGATGCATTAAAGCAGATGGCTGTGGAACAGAAGGCTGAGCTGCCTTGAATCCCCCCGCGTTCACCGGGGGTAAGAAACTGCACTTAGGCACTTCCCATGGAGTAACTAATGTACAATGACTTGTTCCTTCACTTTCTTACTCACAAATATAAGATGACCATTAGTTTTTAAAGACCTAGCAGATGTGGGGGAATAAAAAGAGAGTTGGGTTCAGGGAAAGCTGCTGTGTCTTTCACAGTTTGCCCTTCTTTCTAATAGAAATGCATCTATCAGCTTTGATTTAAGCTTAAATCAGTTGATTTGTATTTTGGTGCTTATCTTAATGAGGAAAATATGGGCTGTAAAGGGCACTGAGAGATAGGCACTAGTATATACAATATAGTAAAGGTAAAGATAAATATAATCAAGCTAATAACAATAACTATTATATCATACAATATAACACAATACATTTTATATATTGGAATAGAATAAAATAGAATATATAAATATACTAGAGCTAATTAATTGCCTTGTGTTTCTTGACAGGTCTGTGGGTTGCTACTGATGTGGAGGCATTTTATAGATTAAATAGTTGTCTCTTTCAAGTTTTTGAGTATAACATTGAAATACCCCTTCCAATTCCAGCCCCATCTAAAACCAGGTTACTGGCTGGGGGAAGAGAATAACCAGCAGCAAAATCAGGATAAATTTTCACCCCAGACAGGAGAAAGCCTGCAAAGGCTGGGCTGCCCAGGGAGGTGGTGGAGTCCCCATCGCTGGAGGTGTTCAAGGAATGACTGGATGTGGCACTCAGTGCTCAGGGCTGGGTTGCAAGGGTTGGACTTGATGACCTTGAAGGACTTTTCCAACCTAAATGGTTCTGGGATTCTGTGAAGTTTGGCAAGGAGAGAAGCCTGCACCCAGCCCTGGGTTTTCACAGGTCTGCAGGCTGAGCCAGGCAGGGATCCTTTGGTTTCTCATCTTCGCTTTTCCCTGTGTCGAATTCTCCTTCATCGCGTTTTGGGGATGTAGGAAACTGCTCTTTGCCTGGAAACGGTCGTGCTGCCCTGCATACCCACTCCTGCAGGGAGGTATTCCCTGTCTCATTCCTCAGCAGAGCAGGAGCTGAACTGGCAATGACACAAAACGTTAACAGCTGCCTGCAGCTCCCTGCAGGATCCATAGTCCTTGGCTGCCACGGTTGGAGCTGTTTGTTCCTGGGGTCACTTTAAAATCATTTTCCTGCCTGGCGTGTTTGGTTGTGAGCTGTTTTCAGGCATGGAGCGTGGATTTTGCTTTGTGCAATGGAACTGCAGGAGCTGGGAAATTCTTTCCCCTTGCTTTTCAGTGACTCCAGAAAGTGACTGAGTGATATCTGATGAAAGGAAATGTTTGGAAATGTTTGCATTTATGGGGCATGCAGGGAAGGTACTTTGTCTGCAATGTAAAGTGTCAGAAAAGTGCAGCAATGAGAGTTTCCATAGAACTGTTTAATCACAGAGCCCTTCCCATCCTCTGTAAGATCATAAAGTCACAGAATGGTTTGTGTTGGAAGAGTCTTGAAAGCTCATCCAGTTCCAACCCTCTGTCATGGGCAGGGACACCTTCCACTATCCCACTATCCACATGGAAGGTGTCTCTGCTTATTACAGGGGGTATGAACTAGACCCCTAAAGGTCCTTTCCAACCTAAGTCATTCTCTGACTGTGATTGTAGACTATGGTTTGATCCCACACTCAACTCCAAACTAAAATTCCAAGTGTGGTCCTGAGCATCTGTCCTGCTGCAGCTTTCTGTCAAAGAGCTGATAAACTTTTGGATGTGCTAAGGGATAATAAGCAGTTATAAATCAGAAAGGATCTCCTATTTTCCCTCGGGGCAGGAATGTAAAGCTCTGTTTACTGGCTGTGGCTGGAAGTAGCAGGAAAGCTGTCTGCATCTTCCCAGGAGCTGCCCACACACAGCAGTGTGTCCTGCAGGACTGTACAGGGGTGGAAAGATATCTCCCAGTTTCAAGAAGAGGCATCCCTGTCTTCCTAAGATGTGTAGGAGGAAAAAAAAACCCAACAAACTTCTCTCATTGAAAACAAGCTAAAAATGTCCAGGTGCTTAGGGAATATACCCAAGACTGGAATTAACAGAGAACAGAAACAGACTGGAAACCTACAGGGCCAAAGGGTTGAGGACTCTGTGTTAAGGAAGATTTTTTAACCCATATGAAAATGCAGGGAAGCAGCTCTCATTCTTCTCCTCTGATTCCTTACATTTTTATGGTCATTGACTGGACTAATCACTTCAAGAGCTGAGGTAGCTGTGACAATGTTTTAAAAAAAATTTAATCAAGTCCAAATTTATGAAATATTTTTTCCAAGCCTTGAATTAAGGATTTGGCACTTGAAGATCCTTTTGACCATAGAGAGCTGTAGCAGCACAATTGTGTGTTATCGTAGCTAAGGAGGTTTCTGGAAAAGATTTTCTATTCCTTTTAACTTAAGGAATTTTATCCACTCTTATTTTTGTGGTTTGTTTTATTAGCTGAAGCAAGAGCAGCAAAAAGTCTCTGTCCTGGATATAAAAATCTATTTTTAAAAAAACCCACCTCTTTTCTGACGCACCCATTTCCAATGATTGTATTGCCATTTATCACTTTGACATTTGAAAATTTTAGGAATGGCCAAGCTAAGTTTGATTAGGAAGTACAATTTAGGTAGGGAAAAGGGAAAAATAAAGGATTATGACAGTGTAGAGGAAGCTGGATCCTTTAGATAGTCTAATATCTTATATGCTTCAGTGAAGTGTGTTGTATTTTATTGCCAGAGACAATCATAGAATCTCAGAATGGTTTGGGTTGGAAGACACCTTAAAGGTCTTCTTCTTCCAACCCCCTGCCACAGTTGTAGGTCTTTTTTTCCTTTTATATTTTTAATTATAGTTATAATCCATTGAATTAAATTATTAACTTCTCCTGAATTAGATTATTAACTTTTCTTGCAAAATTATTTTGGGGTTTTTTTTGGGAGGGTGGAGGGGAAGGTAAATATCTTGTTTCTTTTCACTTTGTTCCTGGAAATTGAAATTTCTTGTTGCCATTTATACTAGAGATTTACAATACAGCTGCAACAGATTGACAGATTATCTGCAGTGTAATTTGTACATTCTCAGTAAGCATATTGTGTGTCTGAGCTCTGCAGTTCTCATAAATTCCTTTTGTGGTATAAAGGGATCTCATCACCTCAACTTTAAAATGCCAATAAACAGTTAAAAGATGTAAAAGAGCTCTATAGTTTGTCAACACTACAAATGAACTGCATGTTCACAACTGAGCTAATTAATTTGTGGTAAATTGGAGTGAAGATGAGATGCAGTGGTGTCCTGGGTGTTACAGGAGAAGGATTCAAAGCCTTCTGTCACAAGACAAAAAATGAAGTTTTTAAACCATTTATACAACTTTTGGGAGAAAGACCATGGCAGGCTTAGAGCTGAAACCAGTTCCCCTAAAACCCATTTAAAGAGTTGTATTTCAACACTCCCATGCTCTCCAGCTCTTTCTGACTGGTTGCTGTCAGGCTTGGTTAGGAGGTTCCTAGTGTGTCTAAAGTTGGGTAACAATATAAACTCAAAAAAGGTCTGGTTTTCAGGTCAGTGGCATCTGTTTTCCATCTAAGCAACATGTTATCTTGTCATGTAAGTTCTTAGTCCTGGACCATCCTGTAGATTTAATGTGAAATTCCTGTAACTAAACAGAAATGTGTGAAAGGCAGAAGTGGTCTGTGGCTGTTGGAGACTGAGAATGGGCTGGAATTTAATGGATGATGTTCAGTTAAAAGGAGGGTTGTTGTCTGGAAAGTTATTCCCTGGAGAATGGGGAATTGGTAATAAGAGGCAACTGAGATATCAACACCTCACAGTGTCCTGGCATAGATCTGGAGGTGACTCAAGGAGCTACAACCTCCTCCTTTGGTTTTGATCTGCTTCTCAGACCAGAGCAAACTACTTGCTTTTGAGTTTATCTGTTTGAACCGGTTTAGTCTCCCTTTTCAATGAGATGGTAAAAGGCATTCGTGTAGCTGTAGTTCAGCCACCTGCCTCTGGAGCTGAAACCTGAACAGTGAGGAACAACTGAAAATGCCAACAAGAGTCTAAGTGTTGATTTTCAGATGTGTTGGATTGTTCCTAGCTGGAATAGGAGCCTTCATTTTTGAGAAACTGAGCTGGCTCAGTGGAAACTCACTTCCCAGCTTCATCTCAGATTCCTGTGTAAGACCAAACAAGCCAATTAACACTCCTTCATGTCCTCCACACCTTCTGTTGTGTGCAGTCAGATCACTAACTGTTTTGTGGAGTCTTCAGCTGTGTTTGCATAGAGTGAAGAACACAACCAGAGTCTCCTCAAAGCAGTGAGTGCTGGGGGAGGATTTGTCTATAACCAGTGGAGAGACTCCCATTAGGTCTGGCCCCTCTATCTGCATGTGAGGAGGATCTAGCATAGAAACACAGAATGATTTGG
>WEIV01015736.1:0-60119 GCA_013390005.1 Calyptomena viridis
ACCTGAGTGGGGATTGTCCATGGAACTCCCGCAGTGGGAAGTGCAGGAAAGGCAGATCTGCAGGGATGCAACTCCAGAGAGGAGCTGCTACAAAGAGCTCCACCATCCCTCAGTCCCTCACTGTGGGGAACAGTCACCCGGGCTCCCTCACAATGGTTTATGGTCCTGTTCCTGCAGCCCGGGTTCCATCCTGTGAGGATTAATGCTGAAGTGAAGGTGCTCTTTGCTGCTCTGGGCTCTTCTTGGGTCACTTCAGCAAATACAGAGGGGACAGATGAGTTGGGGCCCAGCACGAAGAGCAGCTTCCATCCTTCTCTCAGCACTAAATCCCAAAGGAACCGGTTTTCTTGCTGTGCCTTCACCTTCCTGCGGGTGTGTTTAAGGAGAGCCCGACCCTTTTCCAAGCAGAGTCTGGCCCTTCCCGGGCCTGGCTGAGGAGGCAGCGATGGAGGGATGAAAGGAAAGGGGTGGTGGCCCAGGGCTGCAGGGGTGGCTGATGCCCAGGGGCTGGGCAGCCCTTCCAGGGCCCTGGCCAGGCTGGAGGAGGGCACAGGAACTGCCTGGGATTCAGCAAGGGCAGGTTGTGCCCCCGGGCAGGAACAGCCCCAGGCCTCAGCACGGGCTGGGGGAGACCTGCTGGAGCAGCTCTGGGACCAGGATCTGGGGGTGCTGGGGGACAATAAACTGTCCCTGAGCCAGCAGAGTGTCTTGGGGGCCAAGGAGGGCAGAGGCATCCTGGGGGCATGAGGAAGAGCAGTGCCAGCAGGTCGGGGAGTGATCCTGCCCTCTGCTCAGCCCTGCTGGAGGCTCCCAGCCATCCCAAGGTGTCTGTGAAATCCAGGGATTGATGGAAGGCAGGCTGGCTCCCTGGGAAAGCTGCCAGGAGGAGACCAGTCCCATCCCAACCTCCTTTAAGCAACTGCTCCCCTTACCAGGGCAGCACTGGACACCCTGTGCTCTGATCCCACCTGCCATTCCAAACCAGGAAAAAAGGATCAGAAGCCCCTGTGCACAGCAGATTTCAGCATCCTTTAGGAAAGAGCAGCCTGCTCTGGGCAGTGCCAGCTCACATCCTCGATGTTTGGGAGCACCAGGGCTCCAGAGGGGCTGGTTTATCCAGAGCCTCTGCTGGACCCCAGGGCTGGAGTGGAGCTGCCTCGGCTCCAACTGCTCCTTTCCAGCCCATTTCCATCTGCCCACTGTGCACAACAACCTCCACAGCAGACAGGCCCTTCATCTCCTTCCCCCTGACAATGAGCTGAATTCCTTCCCACGTTCCCCGGGATCATTTGCAGTGAGAACATATGGAATTGTTACAGGAAAATGTCGATGCAAGTGCCACAACCTGCCAGAATGTTCAGTTTAATAACCCTGGGAATGGCTTTCCCAAAAAAGCACAGTCATTCCAGAGGAAACATGTTCTCTGAGGCTTCCCAGCACCAGGCAGCACAAGAGCCAGTGCAGCTCCTGGGCAGGGAATGGCCCCAGGATACCCCAGGGATCTCTGGAGACAAATTCCCAAGGGAAATCTGGAGGGGGCAAAGCTGTCTCTGAACCCCCAGCCTGTGGTCAGGCCCAACATATGAAACATATGAAATCGTGGAATTGTTAAGGTTGGAAAAGAGTTTTTAGACCAACAATCAGCCAGCACCATGGTCACCATGTCCCCAGGAGCCACATCCATGTTTTTTGAACACTTCCAGAGCTGGGCACTCCACCACTGCCCTGGGCAACCTGTTCCAATGATTTACAATCCTTTCCATGAGTTTTTTTTCCCCTAATATCCCACACTCCAAGAGGTCAGACCCTGTTAATGCTTTGTGCTGCTCTGGAAAAATGCAAAGTAAAGAATAATCCCCAAAAGATTTTTGATCTGCTACATTTTATGCAAAAGGAATTAACCTTTGTACCACAGAGCTCCATCTCCCCACTCCTATCCCATGGTAATGTCACCTTCCAGAGGCTTCTTGCTCAGGACTCTTGAATATGTTTAAAAATTTCCTACATAAGCAAAAGTGTAGCAAACCACAAAGCTGCAGGTGAGTATGAAAACACTTATGGACATTCTCAGTGGGAAACAATCCAGTCGTTTGTGTTCCCTAAAAAACCACGGTCTTAACCTAGAAAATTCCACTGGACTGATGGATGTGAAGGGTCATCATTAGCAATCTGGATTTCACTCCTACTCACCAGGAATTTATTCTGTTTGCCAGGTGATTAAACAGCTCTTCTGAGATGTCAAAGAGCAGGAGAAATCTCCTTCAGCTTCAGCAGTTCTCTAAGTCCAAAAAATCTATATTTCACCCCTACACAGGACCTGTGCCCCCCCAGTGCAGCCCCCCCAGCTGCCTCATTCCCGGGGGGCTTGGGGGGGGACATGAAATTTAGCTTGGAGAGAAACAATAAATAATATAATGTGCATGTAAACACCAGTGAAACTGGAGATACTGGGTAAAAATATCCGTCCAACAATTCCATCTGCAATCAATTCAAAAAGAATTCAAACAATCAATTCAAAAAGAGCTGAGTCCTGGGGCAGCTCCTCCCTCTGCTTTGGGGCACCTGCTTTACTGGGGGATAAACCTGGGTTTGGAGGTGTCACTTTTCCTTCTCTGACTTCCCACTGCCAGGGGGTTGGATGGGATCTTGGGAAGGAATTCCTGGCTGGGAGGGTGGGGAGGCCCTGGAATGGATTTCCCAGAGAAGCTGTGGCTGCCCCTGGATCCCTGGGAGTGTCCAAGGGCAGGTTGGATCCCTGGGATAGTGGGAGGTGTCCCTGCCATGGCAGGGGTGGGATGGGATGGGCTTTCAGGTCCTTTCCAACCACAACCATTCCATGATTCCACGATTCTGTGACAGACTGAACTTGACACCATTGTCCCAGATGAGTCCCCTGAGGGGACAGGAGCCCTCCAGGCCCCACAACATCTGTCCCAGCAGCTCCCCTCCCATCCCAGCCCCGTCCCAGCAGCTCCAGTTTGCTGCTGACCCCGAGCTGGGAGCCAGTGGTGAGAGCAGAGCTGCTCTGGTGACACCACCCAGTTCCTGGGCTGGGCATGGCCATGGGCACAGAGAGCTGTCACAGTGTCCCAGTGCCCACAGCCAGCCCTGGGGTATTCCCTGCTGTGGGAACTCCCTCCCCCCCGTGGGACTCAGTGCATTCACCTGAATGGAACCTCAGCTTTACACACAGCACCTCCTGGTCTCTGCATTTGGAACTGGGGTTAACAGTTAATGTGGCAGATCCTGAATGTCTTGTGATGGAAAGGCTTAATGCCTATTAATTAGTATCACTTTGACTATTTTTGTGTTGTCTCCATGGTAATAATTCCAGAGGGTGCCAGGAGAAAATTGGGTTTGATTTTGATGTGAAGAGTTCAGCCCATTGCAGTGATATTCTCAGTGTCTAAGCTGGGTCACTGTGGAAGACAAGATGCAGATTTTGTCCCTTTTCATCAGTTCCTAAGAGGATAATTTATAGAGAAGCAGCCACTCATAATTTAGGGAGTTGAAGCCCAGGAGAGTTTGCTACATGTAATTACATTTCCTGCACCAAGCTGAAATCTGATTTTTTGTGAAATTGCTTTCTAGTGTGCAGGATTTCGTGTTTGAACTTCCACCAAGTGGATCTCAGAGTTTCCTTGTTGGAAACATTAAAGAACCTTTTCTTTTTAAGAGAAACATGGATCAATACACACACCCCATGAGTGAGTCAACCCTTGACTTCCTCTGGGTTAAAATACTCAGCCTGAAGGGGTTTTCTGCTTCCTTTGCAGGCAGGTTTTTCCAGAACTCATTTAATTTTTGTTCCTGTTGTGTTGTCAGTGGTTCCTAGTTCTCACCTGAGCACTCCCACTTCTTGCCCAGAGAAGCTGTGGCTGCCCCTGGATCCCTGGAAGTGTCCAAGGGCAGGTTGGATCCCTGGGATAGTGGGAGGTGTCCCTGCCCATGGCAGGGGTGGCACTGGATGGGCTTTGAGGTCCTTCCAACCCATACTGTGATTTTATGATTCTCATCCTTTCCTCTCCCCTGTAATTGTGGGTCCCAGCAGAGACCCCCCCGCCGTCCCCCCGGGGGATTTTGTCCCTCTGAGGGTCATTCCTTGGCCCCACAGGGGCTGCTGGAGCAGCCAAAGGCAGGAGGGGCAGGGCCAGGGTTTGGTACCAGGGTCACTTCAATGAACCCTCCTCAGCCCCGGTGTCTCGGTGGGAGCTCACAGGTGAGGAGGAAATCCCTCCTTCCCAGAGATCCAGAAATCCCGGTCTGGAAATGTGAGCCAGCTTTGGTGCTGCCCTCAGGGAGGAGCAGGAACTCCCTCCCCGCTCCTGTGACTGACCTGCAGGAAAACTGTCCTCCCATGTTCTTTGTCCTTGGGAGCCCTGGGCACTCCCCTGCTTCCCAGGGCTCCGCTCCCATCCCAAGCCTCCAGCAGAGAATCCTGGGAGCATTCAGGTTGGAAAAGGCTCCGGGATCATCAAGTCCAACCTTGACTGAAGTTTGCCCTGGGCAGTGTTCCAACACTTACCCTCTCTCTCAGTGAAGAGTTTTTCCTCATATCCAACCTGAACCTCTCCTGGCATTTCCCCTTGTCCTAATATTTGTTACCTGTGGGAAGAGGCAGTTCCCTGGGAGCAGAGGCAGTTCCCTGGGAGCAGGAGCAGTTCCCTGGAGCAGAGACAGTTCCCTGGGAGCAGGGGCAGTTCCCTGGGAGCAGAGACAGTTCCCTGGGAGCAGGAGAAGTTCTCTGGGAGCAGGAGCAGTTCCCTGGAGCAGAGACAGTTCTCTGGGAGCAGGGGCAGTTCCCTGGGAGCAGGAGCAGTTCTCTGGGAGCAGAGACAGTTCCCTGGGAGCAGGGGCAGTTCTCTGGGAGCAGAGACAGTTCCCTGGGAGCAGGGGCAGTTCTCTGGGAGCAGAGACTGCCATACACCAGTTAATGACCATTTCTCTTCTCCAGGTGAACATTCCCAGCTCTCCCAGCCCTGGAGCATCTCCGTGGGCTCCCCTGGACTCTCTCCAGCAGCTCCAGGTGCTGTTCCTGCCCTGCCCAGTGGCACTGGAGAAGGTTCCTGGAGCAGAGGGAACTGTCCCAGCCCAGCCCCATGAGGCCCTGCAGGAACAGGGATTTATTCCCCACCACGTTTCCCTTCCCATGGCATCAGACACTGGGGCTGGGACCTCCCCCAGCTCCTGGCACATTCCCCTGGAATGGAAGAGTTCCCAGGGGAGGAATCCAAAGGAACTCTGCTCTCTGTGGAGCTTGGCCATCAACCCTGGGCCTTGTGTAACTGCTGGGCTGCAAAAGATTGCAATCTTCCCAAAGCTCTCCAAGCTGCTCATCTCAGCGTGGGGGGAGGACGTTAGGAAAGGTTTGTCCCTTCTCAAGGGCAGGAAGGACAAAGGGATGGGAGCTGTTCCCAGGGGATTCCTGTGACCAGGAATGGCCTCCCTGTCCCTGGAACCAGCAGGAGCTGCTGGAAGGTGCAGGGCTGGTGGCACTGGTGCCATGGGCAGAACAGAACAGAACATCAGGGAGGAGGGTGACCCATCTAAACCAGCCCTAACGGGGGTTGTAAAACTACAAAACCAGTGCCAGATTCAGAGACCACTTCTTATTTTTCCAGTTTGTGGAGGCAAAACAATTTCAGTCTAAATAAATGTATTTTCCAGCTTTGCCCATCATATTTGTTTCATGATTTATCAATATTTCATCTTCAGCTTGTAAAAAAGTGGGTCCAGCTGCACTTACAGGAAAAATGTTGTTTTCTTCTAAAAGCCCTTTTGTGAGGTCATTTCTGGGGGATTTTTTTAGTCTTTGAAGATCTCTGTTGTTACCTTTCAAAATGAGCTATACTGAGATATATTAAAGGCATAACAGAAATTCAGATCAAAAAATCTGAACGTTTTTTGTTGTCAGTATTCATCAAATTGAATCCAATTTGCAAAAGATTGCAATCAATACCAAACTTAATTTTTTTTTGCGTAATTAAGCCATTGTTCCTTTTCTGGATGATTATTACCTGCTTTGCATTCGAGGCTGAATGTATTCCCACATTCCCACATTACCTTTGGAAAGGTGGGGACTGTGATGGCCAAAGGGAACAATGGCAGTAACAGATTGAAAGAAAAGCTTTTTTTAATTTGTTGGGTTTTTTTTTGTAAGCAGAGCTCATTTTTTGATCCAGAACATTTTTAGCTCATTTGCACACAATACAAGTGGAAAAGGTGCCTTTCCCCCCCCTTTTCATTTTGAATTCCTGTGACAGTAAAACAGCAAACAGACTTTTAAAATAATTACTCCCAGTTTGAAACCCTGACTAATGAGGTACAGCCTGGTTTAACAGAATTGTTCTGAAGGTTTAAAAACATGGAACTAAAATCAGATCATTATCACAACTTTAACTGCAGTGTCACAGTTTCCAAAGCCCATTAGAATGGACAGAGCAGAGCAAACCCTCGGCTCTGGGACCTTCCCCCAGGGGTGTTTGCTGAGCAGCTCCTTCCCAGGGACACCTGGGCAGGGATGAAGTGCCCCAAAGTGAGTCAGACTCCTGCAGACCCCAGTGCTGAGGAGCCTCAGCACGTGTTACCTGGAAGGAGTGATTTCCTGAGCTGGGCAGTGATTTCCATCTCCAGCCCATGGTTGTTCTACACTCAACCTCCCTAGACCTTTGGGCAAATAATTAAAGCAAATAGTCTGTTATTCTTGGGTTAGTTTGGTCTGGATTTTCCTTTCTTCTCCCAGTGAAATGTCCTTGTGCTTCTTGCTTTTTCTTTGGACAAAGTTATTATTCAGATTTACCTCCCATTCCGATTTATTTGAAGAATATTTTATTTTAAACTTGTGCAAGGACCAGCAGGGCCAGGGCAGTGACTGTCCCTTCCCTCGAGGGCTGTGCCAGGTCTGGATCCCTCAATTCAGGTAGGACAGGGAGGGGCTGGAGAGTGTCCAGGGCAGGGAAGGGAGCTGGGAAGGGGCTGAGGGAGCTGGGGGGGCTCAGCCTGGAGAAAAGGAGGCTCAGGGGGCACCTGGAATTCTCTGCAATCCCTGCCAGGAGGGGGGAGCCGGGGGGGGTCGGGCTCTGCTCCCAGGGAACAAGGGATGGGAGGAGAGGGAACGGCCTCAGGCTGGGCCAGGGGAGGCTCAGGTTGGATATTGGGAACAATTCCCTCCTGGAAAAGGTTGTCCAGCCCTGGCACAGCTGCCCGGGGCAGGGGGGAATCCCCGTCCTTGGAGGGGTTTAAATGATGTGTGAATGTGGCACTTGGGGACACGGGCAGGGGTGGCCTTGGCAGAGCTGGGGGTGGTTGGACTGGATGGTTTTAGAGGACTTTTCCACCCGAAGTGACTCTGGGATGACTGGTTCTCCATCTCCCACATTTCTCCATCCATGTGCCTGAGGCAGAGGGGGAGGATCGTTCTGCTCACACTGGAACAACCCCGAGAAACAGGAGTTTCCTGTGCCAAGGCTTCACAAGTTCCTCTTTCCAGAACCAGGACAATATTGGGGTCAAACCTGCTCCAGTTCTGAATTAAATTTATTTATTTCTCAGCCTCACAGTGTCTGTGTGGAACCTGAACCTTTGGTTGGGCTCATTGTGGCCCTGTGAGACAGACCTTGGCAGAGTCCATCCCCCTGCACTGACCTGGGACAGGGAGCCCCTGGCAGGTCCCTGCTCAGGGCCAGGGGACTCTGACTCCTGAGCAAAGCATCTGCATCCACACATTCCACAACTCTACAACAGAAATGTGGCGTTTTTTCATGTACAAACAATAGACCCTCCCTGAGGTCTGAACAATTAAGTGAAAAACATCACAGGAGATATAAAATAGCCAAGCTCAGATATTAATTAATCTCCAGAACAGAAGCAGTTACAAATAAATTATTCTTTATAACTTGACATAGTACAAGAATTATTTAATTAGGAACAAAATTATTTACAGAATGGGCATTTATGGCGAGTTTAAATCAAGAGGGTTCGTTAGTGTGCAAAAATATAAATCTAGATGAGCTTAATTAACTGCAGGTTCTGTCAGCAGCTCTGGAATTACAGGCTGGTGTGAGAACATCCCTTTGGCAGCAGCTCTCTGTGTCATTTCCATGGATAACTCACCTTTTAAATTAATTTCCTTGTACAAGTTTCATGTTCTCCCTTAAAACACTCTTCTCTTCCCTGGGTTTAATGGGAACAGACGGTGAGTCCTTGTCTTCCCATCCCTGGGTGTGTTAATGGAGATAATCCTTGGACAGGAGCAGCTGGAGCAGGGACAGAGCTCTGCCTCCACCACATCCGTGTGGGAAGGGGGTTAAAAAAGGCTGGAGAAGGACTTGGGACAAGGGCTGGAGGGACAGGACACAGGGAATGGCTTCCCACTGCCAGAGGGCAGGGACAGATGGGATCTTGGGAAGGAATTCCTGGCTGGGAGCAGAGGGAGGATGGATTTCCCAGAGAAGCTGTGGCTGCTCCATCCCTCCATCCCCTGTGAAAAGTCCCTTTTGCTCAGTCAGGAATGTGGTTTCTTTCCAGAAGCTTGTGCTCCTTGCTGATGGAAATTTGCTGCAAAACTTAAAAAAAAAACCATTGAGAAAAGACAGAGTTTTGGACTTTTGGAACACAATCCTGTGGTTCTTAGGCAAATCTTTAATTTCAAAGGGAATTTCTGCCTGGATGAAAACTCTGTGACTGTTCTTTCATTCTCTAAAATCAGTAGAAATGGAAATATGGATTCACTTAGAGTTGGATCAGTTGAGAGGTTACAGAATTTATCCCCACTACTTTAAAAACGGAGTGTTTTTCAGAAGAGGAATAATTTTCCCTTCTCTCCAGAGGCTGCAGGAAGGACAGAGAAGAACATGTTTCCTATTTTACTGCAATATTTTTCAGTGAAGGAAAGCCCAGCATATTCCTGATCTGTTTGATCACATCCCTGTTTCCTGGCACTACCAGAAAAGCAAGGGGGAGCAAAATAGAACTTTACTCCTTCCCCTCATTGCCATTCTATACCAGAAGAGAGATTTATCTGAACACAGGCAGGAATCACTTTCTCCTTCATTCCAAGCTCTTGAACAGGGATTGAAGTCGCTGACTTGTTTTAATTAACACTAATGCTCAATTAAATCAAGTAAACATTAACATCCATGAATTAGAGCCTTCAATTATCAAATTATTTTAAGGCAGCTTGTTAGGATGCAGACACATAAAAACCTGAGGGAATGTGCCCATTCCCTGGGGAGCCTGGGCAGTGCCCACCCATCCTCTGGATAAGGAACCTTTCCTGAGATCCAACCTGCCCTGCCCTGGCACAGCTCCAGCCCTTCCCTGGCTCCTGTCCCTGTCACAGGGAGCAGAGATCGGAGCTGTCCCTCCACTGCCCCTCAGGAGGGAAATGGTTACAATTTCATGTAATTTAAATGCTCATTTACTCAACATCTGACACAATTCACAACAGAATAAAAAAGCAAGGACTGTGCATGGGCACAGCTGGTTCTCAGGGAAGCATTCCCATGGAGCAGGAGCTCCCTGCCTCCACCAGCTCCGAGCTTGGAGAAGTGGGACTCGAGAGAGAAAGGTCTTCTAATGGAAGCACTGATGTGCATCCTGGAAAATCAGGATTAATTTCTTAATTCTCCACATAATTTCTCAAATTCAAGACAAAACTCGGGTAGCTGGGATGAGCTGTCAGCCCAGATGTTCCACCCTGAACCTTCCCACCCTGCTCAGCCTCATTTCCTGCCCAGCAAAGTGTGGCACAACCAGCTGATAAACTTGTCATCTGGTAACAAGTGTCCTGTGTGCTGTTCAAAGCTAACCAGCAGCCGTGGGAAGTGGGAATGGCATTGTTCCCCAATTGTTAGAAGCCTGGCATTTTATGAGGCTTTTCTGAAAACCAGGTGAGGAACAAGGGACTACTGGGAAAGGGGATTTCTTTGGCTCCTGCTCCCTGGATTTGAAGGCTCCACGAAAACCTCGGGCTCAGCACCTCAGCTTTGCCTTTGTGCCAGTTCCCAAAGGCCAAGGGATCATCTGCCAGGAGTTCAGTTCCTGCCCTGGCCTGGAGGAACATCACTGTTGGAGTTGATGGCCTGGGAGTTGACATCACTGGAGCAGCTGTGCTGATGTCACTGGAGTAGCTGTGCTGATGTCATTGGGACAGATGTGCTGATGTCACTGGAGCAGCTGTGTGATGTCATTGGAGCAGCTGTCCTGATGTCATTGGGACAGATGTGCTGATGTAACTGGGACAGATGTGCAGACATCACTGGAGCAGCTGTGTGAGCAGCTGTGTGTGTCCCAGCACTGGGACAGATGTGCTGATGTCACTGGGACAGATGTGCTGATGTCATTGGGACAGATGTGCTGATGTCACTGGAGCAGCTGTGCTGATGTCACTGGGACAGATGTGCTGATGTCACTGGAGCATTGGGGACATTGGAGGTTGGGGTAAGAGTGTGTTACTGCGAGCACAGTTTGCAGGGAAGTACAGGAATTATAACCCCTGATAAATAACGCCTGGTCTGTAAATCCTGGTGCTTTCCTGCTGCTGGCAGTGACTCCTGGGACCAGGGATCACCATCCACACTCTGCTGCTCTCTTGGTCCTTCCCAAGGCTGTGGGGAATCCCTTATAATTGTCCTGTGCTACTCCTTTCCACATGGAATTCGTGTGTATGCACAACATTTCTATATAATCATAGAATCATTAAGGTTGGAAAAGACCTCTAAGGTCACTCAGTGCAGCCACTGATGTCCAAGGTGAGCACCTGAGCAGGGTGAGGCCCAGCACAGCCCCCTGCAGCACACAGAGGTGTTTGGGGTCATTTCCAACGGGGGCACAGGTCTGTGGCAGACAAAGCCAGCCAGGTACTGTTGTCTTGTGTGGTTTTACATCAATGCTGCCACTGGCCCCTTCCCTTTTAAAGAGTGCTGGCAGTGCAGCAGCCCCTGCCCTGGCTGTGACCTGCTGCTCTGCCCCCTCCCCTGGGCACGAGCTGCTCCTGCCTTCCCTGCCCTCCTCACAGGGAGCAGGAATGGAAGAGACTTCTCAGCTCATTCTTAGAGGGAAAATCTGGGCCCTGGATGAGGTGGAGGTTTGGAGGTTTGGAGTCCCTGTCCCTGTCCCTGGAGTGTCCAAGGAAGGACTGGCCATGGCACTCAGTGACAAGGGAGTGGGAGGGCTTTTCCAGCCTCAGTAATTCCAGGATTCTGTGATTTCATGTGGCTTGTCCTCTCTGCCCAGCCATTCCCTGCGGGCTGGCTCAGACACTGCCAGAGTGATCTGCTCTCAGAAAGCACAGTGGCAAAAATGATTGTTTATTTCCCTGAAATTTCACCTGGGGTTGGAGGGAAGATTGAAAAATGTTCTGGTCCTGTCAAATATTCCGTTTTAATCAGACAAGAAAGGTGGTTTGTTTGTGTGCTTTGAACCAAGGGACCAGAGAGGCACAGACAGTGAGATTCCAGTGTCTGTCAGGAGCACAAAGTGCCTTCACTCCCCCAGGACTCAGGGGGCTCTTGGCCAAGGGGCTCACACTGCCCTGCTCGGGGTCTCTGGGGGCTCCAGCCTCCCCTCCCACCTCCCCCCAGGACTAATCCTGCTTTGTGACCCCTCACTGATCCTCCAGGCTGTCTTTGCAGCAGGACCAGGGGGGATGTTCTCCCCTCTCCTGGCTGCCCAGTTCATCCCAGTTGGGACCAGTCAGCCACAGCATCCAGGCCAGAGTGCTCAGACATGGCTCTCTTTGGCACACAGAGTGCAGGGCTTGGAACAAAGACATCTCATGATGTACTTGCAGTTAGAGAGCAACAAACGCTCCTGGGTTTAAAGGACAAAGAAATATGTGATAAAATGACACGGAGCCCCTGCTCGTGGCCAGGTCCCTGGAGCAACCAGCAGCCTCTGGAATGTCTACAAATACCTCTGAGGCTTTCCAGGAGAACAGTTCTAAACCAAAGATTAAAGAGCCCCAGGCTTTCAGGTTCGCTGTGTTTGGCTCTTTGTGCCCCACTGTTGCTCCCACAGATGGCAGGGCACTAATGCCAGCAATGGCCTTGCCAGCCCTGCCAGCACCACCCAGGGCTGCTGAGCCAGGGGTGCCCTCCCAGAGCAGCAACTGGGGCAGGGGGGCCTGGCAGACAGTTCACATCCCCCCCCTTCCTGTTCCCAGCCTGGGGCTGCACTGGCTGTAAATGGTCCCTGTTATGAACATTTATCCTGGTTATCCCTGTAGTTCTCGTCATCCTCAGCTCCTACTTTGTGTCTTTAGGACAAGGAAGGGCTGGGTTGGGGATCAACAGAGCTGCCCTTGATGAACAGTTTCCTTCTGCTGAAAATGGATCCTGAAAACAACAGTTCCAATCAGTTTTATGACTCTCCTGCTCTTTGTTTCTCCTTTGGGTGCAGGAAAGGTTTGGAACCCTCTGATCTTTCACAAATAAATGGAATGCTGGAGAACACTGGAGCTGCTGTTCAAGCTGATGGTTTTTATGCCCTTTACATCAGTGACAGTGTTGTCCAATTCCAAATAATTTTCATTAAATACAATGTTTTTTCCCACATTCCCTGGGTTTCAGGGAAATGAGCTCCAGTGAGATGAGAAAAGCAGGAGTTCCCTTTCAGACACAGGCAGTGCTTTGGAGCTACAGGGACTGGGATCATTCCAGTTGTTTGGAATTAAAAAAGGACAAGCCCAAGCACTCCAAACACTTTATGGCCACAAACTAAACCCCAGGAGTTTCTACCCAACCTGAGGAAGAAGCTCTTTGCATTGAGGGGGCAGAGCCCTCAAAATCCCTCGGTGTGAGGGGTGAAAAACACCAATAAAAAGTGTTTTAAAAATTATCTGTAATTTCTCAGTGCATTCTGATATCCCATCAAAGTCAAATTATAAAAAGTCTTTAAAAATAACACCACATTTTCAAGTCCAGTAAAGTTTGTGTCCTTTGCAGATGTTTTGGTCTCTTCTGAGCCCCTGCTGGCTCAGAGCTGGCAAGGCACAGTTCTTGGTCCTGTTAATACCTGGATATTTTTCACTGTTTCCTTTGCATGTTCTGACACACTTTATTTAATTCTAGTTGTGTCCTTCCTCTGAAACCTCCTAAAGCCTCAAGTTTATCTCTTACAGACTGGAATGTAATTAGGTTAAGACTGTCTTTATGTAATTTTAATCCATGTATTAGTTTTCTTCACCAAAAAGTCCAGGCTATTAACAAACTCTTTGTGTTCAGTGCAAAATCCCAAGTGGCCACTGGATATTTAAGTAATATCATGCTGATAAAAAAGGCATATTCTAGTTTATTCTTGAAAAAAAAAGATTAATATCAAACTGTTTCATTTCAATATTATCTAAATCTTGAAAACAGCCCCGAAAATAACAACTTATTTATAATTTTAATTTGGTAAAGAAGATTTGTTTAGGTGGCAGCAATTAAAACTATCAGTTCAATATCTGTAGAACATAGACAAGGCTGAACTAATTTATTTTATAAACTTATCAAGCACGTTGGGGCTCAGTGTACAGTGTGAGTTCTGTATCTAAAATTTAGATAAACCTCCTTTGCAGCTGAGTAACAGTGGGAATAGCTTTGAGTTGCAGAGCAAATGGATTTATAATGGAAATCAAGCAATCTTAAATAAACAGCTTATGAAAAAATTAAGAAAATTCTATTAGGGTCTATTTCCATTAGTTTCCATTAGTTGTTTCATTTGTAGGAATTGGCTTCGAGGAATAAATGCATTTTTCCTGCTGTGTGAAGCAAGGATATCCTGACCAAGGCAAGTCAGCTGGAAACTGGGCCAAGGCCAGGAGGGGGGGATGCTGTGGGCCCTCCCTGGCACTCCCTGGTTCCTGCTGCTCCCCAGGGCACGAGCAGGAGGTGCCAGGACCTTGTGTGGGCACAGGGACAGGACAAGGGAAGGGCCCTTCCACCCCCGGGGTGGGACCAGTTTGTCCAGTTTGGGCTCCTGGGGACAGAGGGACGTGGAGCTCCTGGGATGGGTCCAGGGGAGGGGACAAAGGGCCTGGAGCATCCCGAGGGCTGTGGGTGTGGAGCTCCAGAGCAGCCCCTGAGAGGGGCCCCCATCCCTGGGGGGCAGGGGGGGCAGGGAGGGGGCAGAGCAGGGCCCAGGCTCTGCTCGGGGGGGCCCAGCAATGGCACCAGAGGGACGGGCAGCAACTGAGGCCCAGCAAGTGCCACCTGCCCAGGAGGGAGAACTTGTGGGCTGGGCAGTGCCCCAGCACTGAGCACATTGGCCACACAGGGGGGACTCTGGCCCTGGGCACATTGCAGAGCCCTCTGCACACACTGCTGGGCCCTGGGCTCTGGGATGCTCCTGCTGGAGCACAGCAGCCACTGGGGGCCCTGCCAGCCTCTCCCAGCCCCACATTCTGTGCTCTTGGAGGGTTTTCCAGCCCACTGATTCTATACCCGCCGTGCCAGAAGACCCAGGTTGGTGCCATGCCCATCTCCAGGGGCTGTGCTGTCCTGGCAGATGGGAACACCAAGTCTTTCCTCTCCCAGTTCCCCCCAGCCTTCCCCTGGCAGCCGAGCCCGTGGGCACTGGGCACTGATTTATGGCTCATCCTCAAACAAAGGTGTGCGGGGACAAATTCAGGAAAGCAACAACAAAAATCATCTGTTGAATCTCGATTGGAACCTAAGAGAGGATTTATTTGTCCTGACGATCAATAAGGCCTGATTTTTCTGTTTCTTCAAGCATCAAACACCGTGGTGTCTGTGCAGTGTTATTATTCATGGAAAAAGATTTCCCAAGAAAATGAGAGCTTTGCATGAGTAGTTTAGGTTAGATACAGAAATGATTAGTTTTGTTTAATTTAATAGAGACATCTAATTTCACTGCTAATATTGAATATTTTTTCTCTCTGTCTTTGTACTTTCTTATGCCTTTCCCAGTACTGAAAGAGAAATAAAGGAAGAAAAAGAGGCAAAGGAATGCGAAGTAAAACAAAAATGAGGCTGTTCAATCAGGCGAGGAGAAAAGCTATCTAAAAGCCCTGAATAAGGTCAAAGAAAATGAATCATATCTTTTTCATTCAAGAAACAAATTTTGCTTCAGGCATTAAAATCTGGAGCTGTCTGAAAATGTTGAAGACATACTTCCTGTTTTCTGTGCTCAAACTGCCCCATTTTGCACTGTGTGACTGCAGTTCCAGAGCACAGGGGTTATTAACAGATCTGCTCTGTAATTCAGCCTGTTCTTTAATTCCCTCCTGGAGCAGAGGCTGCACAGCTGCTGCCTGATGCTGCAGGTAACAACAGGCTCCTTCCACAAAGGGCTCGTGCCAGCAGCCAAAAAGTCCCTGTTGTTGGAGGGGGTTGGGATCCAAGTGGGCAGAGTTTGGTCTCAAACACAACTGGGCAGTGGGAAGCCATTCCCTGTGTCCTGTCCCTCCAGCCCTTGTCCAAAGGCCCTCCCACGGGACGTGGGGAGGTGGAGGTGGGACCAGTGGTGTGTCCTCCAGCCCCTGGTGTCCCATCCCATCAGCCCCACCTCTGCCACACTGATTTCCCCGGACACACTTCCTGGCACAGGAGCTCCAGTGTCCCGATCCCTGCAGTGCCCCCAGTCCCAGCTGCTCCATTCAGGAGAGGCTAAAGCTGCTCTGAACTCCCTGCTGAGTCCTAAACCCGCTCTTAGCAAGATGCTTTTCTTTGACAGATCCCAGCTTTTCCAGGTAATTCTCACTCTGGGATTTTACCATAAGAAACCCACTTAGAAAAGATGCGTATTTTCCCAATATAACTCTGATAGTTCTCAGGGGCCTCTGCTGTGTGCCAGGAGCAGGACACATTTAACCATTGCGTGGGGTCTGAAAGGCAAATTTGCATTTCCAATTCCTAATCAAAAGTTGTATTTTCTGTAAATTTAAGGAAGATGTTTATTCTGACAGGTTTCATTTGAATCCCAGAACACATTTTATGTGGATTTTTTAGTGATACCTTTGAAACAAAACTGATGCACATGAACCAGACCAAAGGCCCTTGACGCCACTGGGAATCGCTGGTGTCATTCCCATGATTTCTATCCGTTCATTTACTTTCAGGACACACTTTCCACGGTCATTTTCTCTGGAGAGAAGTGATCTTGGGAGTGAAACCCAGCGGTGGAGGGGAGCAGTACTCTGCTTTAGTTTGCTGCCTGTCCCTTCACCCGCGGCGAGCCAAGCTGCCCGTCTTTCTGCTCCAAGGAATGCGGCTCAAATGAGCTGGAAAACAGCCCAGGCTGGTGCAGCGAGGCTCCAGCAGCACCCACGAGGTGCCGGTGGCACCGAGCCGCTGTCACTGCTCCGGGCACAGGGGAGGTGGGATGTGGGACCGGGGGGGGGATCCGGGATCATCATCCCAACACCCTGTCTCTGGGTGATCCCTGGGCGTGGGGGCATCACCCAAGGCTGCTCCTCTGAGGAGACACTTGTTCAAAGACTTGGATTAATAATTCACAACAGAGCTACAGATAATTCTCAGCTACAGATCATTTTTCCCAACCATTTCTTGGTGGAATTTTTTCCAGCATTTATGGCTCATTTTGTTTCCTTTTAAGCTTAACGTTTGTAAATGAAAGCTGGCCAGTTTTCCACAGCCTGTTCCACACATGGGCTGCAGGATGACAAGAAATTAGGGCAGAAAAGATGAATACTCTAAGAAAAATAGACTTGAGATTACTTCACGTGAGCCAGGTTTTTTAAAGTGTCTTATTTTAAACTAGGAAATGGAAATGTGAGGTTGGATCAAACCTGCACAGGTTTAAGGATGAGAGTGGAGTTGTGGTGTCCTGGGAGTGGGGAACTCTCCTCATACATTGCTGGGCTCCATCCCACCCCATCCCATTGTATTCCACCCCATCCCATTGTATCCCACCCCACCCTATCCCATCCCATCCCATCCCACCCCATCCCACAACCCGGCACTGCTCCAGCCAAGGGCTTTTCCACATGTAAAACCTCAGTGAGAAGCTGTTGTGGTTGAGTTCATGGTATTTCTGAAATGAACAATATTGATGTTGTTTGTGTGTTGTTTATTTTTTAATTTATTTTGGTATCAGCTGAGCATGTGACAAAACCATTAAAGAGAACAAATACTCTGCTGGTTTATTTAATGAATCTGTCACTTTACACCCATCCCTTTGAAAATTGCTTTTAAAACAGTTACAAAACTCAGGGTTCTTAGATTTTAATTTCACTTCCATCCCTCTCAAAGGTGGGAATATTAAATTTTCCATTCCATCAGTGTAGCCAGCAAATATATGCAAGTTTTGCACCTAATATATATAAAACTTTAATGCTTTATAAAAAAATATTCCAGAAAATGGTTTTATTTATGATTTATTAAACCTTTTCTCCCAATCAGTGTTTTGTTCAGTCAACACCTTTGTGTGCTTTCCTCACTCAGGTGCAATCAAAGGTAATATTTTAGAGATTCCATGGGTGATAAAGTAAATTATTCTTCTGAGCTCTGACAAGTCTCCTAAAGAGGCAGAGATTTGCAAAGCTTTTTGTGTGTGGCCACAGCTGCTACTGAAATTTTATTTCCAGTAATGAAAACATAGTATTCCCCAGTGGCAAATGGAGCTTCTTTTGGAGCTGAGCTCTCACTCTGAACTCCCTTTCTGGGCAGAAACTCCCTGTTCCCTTTGTCCTTACCTTCCATGGCAATGATGGCACAACCTGCGGGCACAAGGTGACCCTCTGAGTGCTGGGAAAGGGGTGGCTGGGAGGAATTCCTGAAGAGTTGGCCTGGTTTAGGTGAGGCCACTTTTTTTCCCTCCCTCTTCCCTGGGAATACAGGGATTCCACTGCTGGGGGAAGGTGCCCTCCAACGAGCAGAACCCTGCAAGGGGTGTTTGGGTAACGCTCCCAGGGACAGGGTGGATTTTTGGGGTGTCCTGGGCAGGGCCAGGGCTTGGACTGGATGGTCCCTTCCAGCTCAGGATATTCCCTGATTCCGTGGCATCTGATCTGGGAGGCGAAGGCTGCGGGCAAAGCACTGCTGTTCCCTCTGCTCGGGGGTGTCTGTGGGCACTGCTGTGCCCATCCAGCCCCTGCTGTCCCAGCACAGATCCAGCCCCTGGCAGGGCTGGCAGTGGGACTGCAGCCCAGCTCTCACCTCAGCTCCTCCAGGGCTCATCAGATTCATGGGATTTCAGTGTCCGACCCTCCCATGAGCAGCAGGAATGTCCGTGTGCCCAGGAGGAAAGGATGCAGGGAATGGCTGCTGGCTTCCACCTCCAGTGCCCCGGGATGGCAGGAATGTCTTTTATGAAATCCTGGATGTCCTTTTATGAAATCCTGGAGCTCAGAGGTGTCAGAACCTGCCCCACCCAGAACTGTCCATGGAGCTGCACTTGGAGCACAGAAGCACAGGCTGGTTTGGGTGGGCTGTCCCTGGCTGCAGGGAGCCTGTCCCTCCTGTCCCTCCTGTCCCTCCTGTCCCTTCTATCCCTCCTCTCCCTCCCCTCCCTCCTCTCCCTCCTCTCCCTCCTGCCCCACTTCTCTCTCCTGTCCCTTCTGTCCCTTCTATCCCTCCTGTCCCTGGCTGCTATTGCTGGGTTTTCCCCTTTTCCCTCTGTTCCCCACTGGCACTGGGGGGCCCAGCCCTGCCCTCACTGGGTCCCTCTCGGAGCCGCTGCCATCGGCTCCACTGGAAGGTTCTGGCAGCTTCTCCCAGGAGCCACCCCTGTCACACCCCCCTCACCAAACCCCGGTTTAGGTTGCACATGAGGAAAACCAAATCATGGCAAGGGTTGTAAAGTACCCAGGGCAGGGGTGGATCCCCATCCCTGGAGTGCTCAATAAACACGGGCATGTGGCACTTAGGGACTGGTGGTGCTGATGGTTGGACTTGATGATCTTAAAAGTATTTTCCAACCTTAATGATTCCATAATTCCCTGGTTCTCCCTGTCTGTGCCGCAGTGAGAAATGGCACGAGCTTCCTGCTCAGGGAAAGCCTGTCTGCTTGGAATTTGTGCTTTAAAAAGGAGGCAGTAATTGACTGATAACACTTTTTATTCTCTCCCTCTGTCATATTTAACAGCAGCAACAAGTAACTGGTTGTGTGTTATTTGCTGAGGTGTGAGACAGTGTTTTCCTNCGTCCTCACTCCCCCTCCTCTCCCTCCTCTCCCTCCTGCCCCTCGTCTCTCGCCTGTCCCTCCTGTCCCTGGGTTTTCCCCTTTTCCCTCTGTTCCCCACTGGCACTGGGGGGCCCAGCCCTGCCCTCACTGGAAGGTTCTTGCAGCTTCTCCCTGGAGCCACCCCTGTCACACCCCCCTCACCAAACCCCGGGTGCAAACCCACCACAGTGGCAGAGATCTTCACCTCTGGCCTCTGCACACCATGAATATTTGAACCCCCCTGAAGTCACGAGGGTTCAGCTTCTCACTGTCAGGTTCAAAGTGGCTCCGATGATGCTCCTGGTGGTGCAGATTGTGAAGAGAACACCCCTGTCCCCAGTCAGAAAGTTCATCTGCTCCTGTCACCTCCCACCTTAAATAAGGGCATGGGCAGGTCCCAGCTGGTTCAGGATTTCAGCAGCTGGAATGAAGTGGGCTCTGCTCTACTGCCCCTGGGATGGCCAAAGCCACATTTAACTGCCAGTCCCCTGCAGAGCGTGGCCACAATGCTTGAAAAAGTATCTGATCTTCAATCTTTTTATTTATTTTCTGCAGTAAAAAATCCTGAAATAATCACTTTCCTGGATGGGCAGAAAAGACAGTTTTGTTTTCATTGAATTGTATTGGAGTGGATTGGATTGGTTTGGATTGGATTGGGTTGGATTGGGATGGATTGAGTTGAGTTGGGTTGGATTGGGATGGATTGGGTTGGGTTGGGTTGGGTTGGACTGAATTGATTTGTATTGGATTGGGTTGGATTGGTTTGGGATGGGTTGGGTTGGATTGGATTAGGATTGGGTTGGATTGGGTTGGGATGGGTTGGATTGGGTTGGGTTGGATTGGATTAGGATTGGGTTGGGATGGGTTGGATTGGGTTGGGTTGGGCTGGATTGGATTGGGATGGGTTGGATTGGATTTGGATTGGATTTGGATTGGATTGGGATGAGTTGGATTGGATTTGGATTGGATTGGATTGGATTGGGATGGATTGGATTAGGATGGATTGGATTGGATTGATCCCCCTGGGCACTGACTGTTCTGGCCTTTGAGGGGTGTGTCCCACAGGAGGGAGATCATCTCAGACTTGAAGGCTTTAGAGCGTATTATCCATCAGCATTTCTGTCCCTGGGGAGGAACTGCCTCCCAGGGGAGTTCCCAGAACTATTTATTAGCAGCATTGCTGATGTCAATTATTTTCAGGTGGTTTCAGGGTGCAGCCCCTAAACACTTCTGGCTCAGCTGGATGTGCAACAGAAATGTCCTCACATTCAGGGTGAGAGGAAATGGCCTCAAGTTACCCCAGGAAAGGTTTAGGTTGGACATGAGGAAAACCAAATCATGGCAAGGGTTGTAAAGTATCCAGGGCAGGGGTGGATCCCCATCCCTGGAGTGCTCAATAAACACGGGCATGTGGCACTTGGGGACTGGTGGTGCTGATGGTTGGACTTGATGATCTTAAAAGTATTTTCCAACCTTAATGATTCCATAATTCCCTGGTTCTCCCTGTCTGTGCCGCAGTGAGAAATGGCACGAGCTTCCTGCTCAGGGAAAGCCTGTCTGCTTGGAATTTGTGCTTTAAAAAGCAGGCAGTAATTGACTGATAACACTTTTTATTCTCTCCCTCTGTCATATTTAACAGCAGCAACAAGTAACTGGTTGTGTGTTATTTGCTGAGGTGTGAGACAGTGTTTTCCTGGGATTCTGAGACAAAGTCCAAACAAACTATTAAAGAGGCACCAGCAGGAGACAATGAGATTTTCAAGTGACAAGGAAAACTATTCCTTTTAGGAACTGGGGGATTGAAGAAATGTCTGAATTTCTTTATTCAGAAGGAACAGAAATCCTATAACCAGCTTTTTTGGATTTGTCTCTGAATCCAAAACCCAGTGAGGACATGAAATGCAGCAGCTCAGCCCTGGTTGCTCAGCTGGGGAGGCTCCTGTGAGGAATGGGGGGTTACAGAGTCCCAGGAGGGAATGAGGAAAATCTCGTCCTCCAGTGACTTCAGATCCTCAAGGGAGTTTTGGAGCTGCAGGAGCAGCACCAGGAATGGCTGGGACTTGTGTTGGGAGGAGATGCTGATGGTCCAAGGTTTGCTTTTGTTTCAAAGGGAAAGGCAGCAAAAAAACTGTAACAAACACCATTTAGGAAATCAATTTAAAATGGCAAAGCTGGAAATATTAATTAAGGATGAAGCATTTCGCACCTGAAATGAAATGCTAAAATAAATGCTAAATGCTAAAATAAATGCCATGGGGAATGGAAATGTTTGTGTTTGCTGTGTCACTTTGAGATCCACGTTGTCCCACACAAGATCTGCATTAATCCCGTGTTCCCTGAGGATGGAATTGTGTCCTCACTCAGTTTCCATGTCCCCATTCCCAGGCAGGGACAGGGACACCCCGGGCTCTGTGTCTGCACTTTGGCACCTCCTGCCCAGCCTGGAGGAGTCCCCAGGGGCTGGTCCCACCTGGACACCTGCAGGGAAAACCAGCTTTTCCCTCCTCACCTGCAGGTTATTTTGGGGCAAACCTGGGGGTAGTAGAAAGTTGGATGTGCCATAACCCCCACCTGTCTGACCTTCCTCACATGGGTATTTTTGAGGGGTACAAAAGGGTGGGGAGGCCCTGGGATGGATTTCCCAGAGAAGCTGTGGCTGCCCCTGGATCCCTGGAAGTGTCCAAGGGCAGGTTGGATCCCTGGGACAGTGGGAGGTGTCCCTGCCCATGGCAGGGGTGGCACTGGATGGGCTTTGAGGTCCCTTCCATCCCAAACCACTCTGGGATTCTGGAATTCTATAATCCTATGATTTAATTTTATTTTCTCAGGACCATGGTTGACTCTGAGGAGCTGGAAGTTCTCAGGGAATGCTTTTTGCTGGATGTGCTTGTTGGGGAGAGTTTCCTGACTGATTCAGGCTCAGCTGCTGCAGAGCTGGGTCCAAGGGCAGGATTTACAGCTCTGTCACTTGGGCCATTGGGCTGTCACACCCCCCCAGCTGTGTCTGACCCCTCTAAAACTGGTTCTGTAGGAAGACAAACAGGCACAGGGGTAGTGCCCTAACATTTCCCACCTGACAGGAATTGTTGCTGTGGATTAAGGAGAAAAATCACTTCCCTTTGTTTTGCCAGAGAATTCAAATGCTTTAAGATTTAGTGTAACACAGGATCTGCTTAAGTGGTAATTGTTCTTTGTTTCCAGCTCCATCAGTTTGCAGCTGGAACACTATGGCTGTCACTGGAAATGCTTTGTAAATTTATTTACAGGCAGTGGGAAAGTGAAGAAGCACACAGACAGAATTTTAAATACAAATTGCTTCAAGGTACAATTTCCTCCAATTGCTGTAATGTGCATTATGAATTTAATTTCAGTACATTTCTGCTATATAATAACCTGATTTGGAAGTATAAATGCAAATTAAATTTAAATAACCTATAATTTTTTATGTGATGCTTTATAAATATTTACTGTGGGGGTCTTATTGAATCAATGAGGCCTTAAACCTTGTGAGAGTAATAAAGTAATAAAGGCAAGGTCATCCCTTCTGGTGATATTGGGCTTGTCATGGGCAGAAGGTGGTGGTTCTTCAGCCCATCAGTGTGAGAGCAGATAATCAGGATGGCACTGGACTGTTCCCAGGCTTCAGCACAGGTGTATCAGAATCCCAGGATCCCTGAGGCTGGAAAAGCCCCCCAAGGTCCAAGAGTCCCAGCTGTGCCCCATCCCCACCTTGTCCCTGAGGGACACGGCCAGTCCTTCCTTGGGCACTGCAGGGATGGGCACTGCAACCTCCCTGGGCAGCCCCTGCATTTCAAATGACAGATGGAGAGTTTTAAATGGATTTAGTGTGTGATGCAAGTGTTTGAATACAATAAATACAATTAATAGATTTTATAATTAAATAGAATAAAAATTATGAAATGGTTTTAAATCATTAATTTTTTGTTTAATCCATGGATTCTTAGAATGGTTTGGGTTGGAAGGGACCTTAAAGCTCATCCAGTTCCTGGGTGCCACGGGCAGGGACACCTCCCACCAGAGCAGGTTGCTCCAACCCCTGTTCCATCAGGCCTGGGACATTTCCAGGGATGTGAAGGGATGCTCTGCCCATCTCCCACCAAGGCATCCCCTCCTGATGTCCTGGCCTGGAGCAACAGCCATTCCCAGCAGGACAGTGGATGTCCATGAGAGCAGACATCAGTCTTCATCCCAAATTCCCTGTTCCACCTGAGCCTGGGGCAGGATTAAAACAAAATGTCATGTGCAGGGTTGGAAGGTGGAGCTGGAATCTCTTCCTTCAGCCTGGCAGTGCCCTCCCAGCTGGGATCTTCCTGGGGAGCACAGTGGGTGAGGAGATGCTCCATAACATTTGGGGGAGCTTGTTTTACAGGATTTTTTTTTAAGCTACTGCAGTCAGAAATAAATAAATACTGAAGGGCAATTTTAGCAGCGTGATTCTAAGTTGTTTAATCAGATTATGTTGTTTTCTTCACTGCTGCCTTCTAATTTGGATATATGAAAATGAAATTAATATCAGATTCTCGTATTTATTCAGACTTAATGAGATGACTGCAATGGTTTGCCAGAACAGAGTCCTCTAAACGTGGCTAAATGTTGCTTCCTGGGAGGTGCCTTTCAGAAGAGCTCCAATACCTCCTGAAGTTTGGGAACATGAGCCAAAAGGTCACTTCTGGTCCTGCTCATTTCAGAGTCGTGATGTCAGCAGCTGAGACAGGATTTAACAGGACTAAAGACAAGGGGGAATGGCCTGAGCTGAAGGAAGGAAGGCTTAGGTTGGATACTGGGGAGAAATTCTGGACCATGAGCCTGGTAAGACCCTGGCACAGCCCCCCCAGCAGGGCTTGGAGCAGCAGAATTGGGTTTTCACTCCCTCCAAAGCAGGCAGTGACATCCAGGCTCAGTGGTTACCAGCAGGAGCACTTCAGTTTTGCTGTGTTCAAACTGCTTTGATGACTTTCCCTTTCTCTCTGCTTTGTCCAACTTCCAGGAACAGGAATTTCTACTGCCTGGATGGCTTTGCCTTGCCAGGTTTCAATCCAGGGAAGGAAAATAGAAAACTTGTGTCCAGCAGGAAAGGCACTTGCAAGATAATTACACGTTCAAGGAATTGAAATGTTCCCTCTCGGTGCTCCAGGCCTGGGCCAGACTCCAAGGGGCTGGTGGAGACAAGGAGCTCTTGGGGCTCAGATCCAGGTGCCCCAGGAATTCACATGGAAAAGGGTCAGTGTCAGAAACTGTTCATGTCCCACCTGATACAATGTGAGTTTATTTATTTTTTCATTTTCCTCCTTGTACTGCTTTCCATGGAATCCTGGAATGGGTTGGGTGGGAAGGGACCTTAAAGCTCAGCCAGTGCCACCCCTGCCCTGGGCAGGGACACCTCCCACTGTCCCAGGGATCCAACCTGCCCTTGGACACTTCCAGGGATCCAGGGGCAGCCACAGCTTCTCTGGGAAATCCATCCCAGGGCCTCCCCACCCTCCCAGCCAGGAATTCCTTCCCAAGATCCCATCCAACCCTCTGGCAGTGGGAAGCCATTCCCTGTGTCCTGTCCCTCCATCCCTTGTCCCAAGTCCCTCTCCAGCTCTCCTGGAGCCCCTTTATTCCCTGGAAGGGGCTCCAAGGTCTCCCTGGATCCTCCTTTTCTCCAGGGGAACATTCCCAGCTCTCCCAGCCTGGCTCCAGAGCAGAGGGGCTCCAGCCTTGGATCATTTCCGAGCTCTCCAGTGCAGGTTCCATCCCTGCAATGCAGCACTGGAGGCAGTACTGGGAGGTTCTGGGTGTCCTTCCAAGGATCCACTCCACAGCCACATCGTCCCCTCTCCTGCTGTGTGTGACTCTGGCACAGCAGAGCCACCACCAGCTGCTTTATTGCTGCCACCCAACCCATTCCTCCCACTGGACAAACACATTCCAGAGCTTCCAGGGTTGAGCTGTGCCCTCCCAGGCACGTCCTTGGCTCACTGGTGTCACTGCAAACGCCTGGGCTGGTGCCTCCAGATTTCAGTCCTGCTGCAGCCCCAGAGCTGGGCATCCTGAAGGGAGCTCCTGGAGCAGGACGTGGTGCTGAGGGACACCTGGCTGTGTCCCTGTGGCTCTGTGTCACACCTGGCTGTGTCCCTGTGGCTGTGTCACACCTGGCTGTGTCCCTATGGCTCTGTGTCACACCTGGCTGTGTCCCTGTGGCTGTGTCACACCTGGCTGTGTCCCTGTGGCTCTGTGTCACACCTGGCTGTGTCCCTGTGGGTGTGTCACAGTGTGTCACAGTGTGTCCCTGTCCCAGGTTGCTCCTGCACACCAGGGTTTGGTTAATTCTGGCTCCAACCATGGTCAGACACACCCGGGTTTGGTTAATTCTGACTCTAACCAGGGTCAGACACACTCGGGTTTGGTTAATTCTGGCTCTAACCAGGGTCAGACACACCCGGGTTTGGTTAATTCTGGCTCTAACCAGGGTCAGACACACCCGGGTTTGGTTAATTCTGGCTCTAACCAGGGTCAGGCACACTTGGGTTTGGTTAATTCTGGCTCTAACCAGGGTCAGACACACCCGGGTTTGGTTTTTTGGGTGCTCACCACACTTTGCCTTCACACCCCCAGCCACCCTTCCCCAGATTATCTCCCTTGGGACTCCAGCCTTGTCTCTCCTATCACAATTCCCACTCAATCAACACAAGCCTCCACCCTGTAATTATCCTGGGAATGTTTTCCCAGTGTCCAACCCCTCACCTTTTTGCTGTGTTGATTTACTGCCTGTGAGGGGACGGTGCTGTTCCATTTCCTGGTTGTTATTACCTTCTCCTGCCAGGGAAAATCAGTCAGCTGAAATTTCATGGGAAGATGAATCAAAACATGGTGATATTTACACACGACCTTTTAATCATTTCAAACATGGGGAAGTTTTTGATTTAAAATTACAGTAATTTTATTTCAATTGTCCTTGGTATTGTCCCCACACATAATTAGGGATATCCACAGAATTCAGGGACTGGCAGCTCCTTCAGGAGCAGCAAATAACACCTGAGATAAAGAGAAACACCAACTGCTGCTTTGAATACCAGGGTCTATGAGGTTTTAGTAACAAGGACTTTGGATCAACGTGCTTTGCTTTTTGTGTGGAGTCAAGAGCAAGTCACAGATGTGTCACTTGGGATTCCAGGACACACCCCACCCTCACTCTGCCTCTCCTCGGGCTCTTGCTGTGCATGACCAAGGATTTAGGATGTGGCCCAGCAGGTCAGGGTGGTTCTGTAGACATTTACACACCCAACTGTGGCACCACAGAACCCCGGGGTGGTTTGGATTGGAAGGGACCCTAAATCCCACCCCAATCCACCCTTGCCATGCCATGGACACCTCCACTATCCCAAGGGAACTGTGGAGATGCTGGGGGGCTGCAGGCACCAAAGGGCCTGGGATGTGCCCTGGAACCTCCACCTGTGCCAGGAGAAGGGGATCGTCCTCCTGTGACCCCACAGACCTTGGTGCAAGTCTGGAACTGCTGTGGGTGAGTCTGGGTTTGTTCCACTGGGGGGTCTGCCCTGGCCCTCAGCTCCCTGCTGAGGTGTCAGCTCAGGACCTGTCAGGACCCCTGCTCCTAAATAGAAGTTTTTCTTCTTATCAAAGTCCCAATACCAGATGAAAGAGATTGGACTTGCAGCTTTTCCAGTTTCTCTTGTTGTTTATTAAGTTCTTATCCCAATTCCAGCGTGCCCTCCTAAATCCAGACTTAACACTCTGAAACACGTGTTGCAAAAGCCATGAAATGGTCACTGCAGTAAAGTTTTAAAGACTTTGTTATCCAATTAACTGTTACAACGTACTATATTTATAATTCTGTACCAATAACCATCACCTGTTGCTAACACGTTTCCTCTACCTCAAATCTATTCTACCAATGTCTTTGTGCCACTTCTACTGCAGGACATGGAGCAAGAAGAAGAAGAAGAAAAGAGAACGTAGGGCAACAACCCAAATCCTCCATCTTGTCTTCTTTTATATCCATACTATAAAACCCAAAACTACAAGTTTCACCTCTGTGATAAACTAAACTATAATCTAACTTATGTTTTTACTACTTTTACTTCATCCATGAGTGTTGGAAGCTTTTCCCATGGGCACAGATCAAAGCCTGTGTCCTCCTGGGGTCCTGGCGAGGGTCCCAGACCGTCCAGGGCGATGTGAGGGGTAGTCCAGATATCCTGGACCCCAACAAGGACCCATCTGTCCATCTCTCCAGCCCTGGATCTGCACACACAGCCAGGAGAGCTCCATCAAAAGCAAAGCTTGCTCAGTTCATCCAAACCTCAATCAGCTTCCACCATCCCTGTGCCCGGGTGGGAAAAGGAGTGGGCACGGGGCCCAGGACCCTCAGGGCAGAGGGGGATGGATTCATTTCACCATCTAGGAACCCAATAAAATAATGTTGTTACACTTTCATGTGTTATCTGTCATGATAATGAAGTTTTATTTGCCATTTCCAGGAACATTTTCTCTCCTAGAGATGCTGTTGGAACAGGAGCAGGGCTGGGTCCCAGAGCTCAGGGGGATCCCAGGCAGCCAGGGGGAGCCTGTGGGGTGGCTGTCCCTGTGTTGGACACACCAGCCCTCCAGATGTGCTGCCTGGGGCTTTGCTGGTTTATTTAATTCCCAGTGTGCAGCAGAAGCTGCCGGAGGGTCAGAGGAGGTGCAGCCTGTCCTTGTGAGCTCAGCTCTGCCCTCACCTGCACCTGGGGCTGCCCAGGAGCATCTCTGACCCTGCTTGGGTCACCTCCCACCACCCTGCTCTGGTGCCCCCACAGCATTTCCCTTTCCCAGCAAGAGCTTCTCCCTCCCCAGACCCCCCTGGAGCCCAGAGAACTGGGGGTGCTGCTTCCCAGTGAGATTCCTTACTGGGATCTGCTCAACTGCCTCTTGCTCCACCCCACATTTTCATTTTCTAGATGTTTTTCTCTGGCTTCCCACCATTTCTCTGCTTAAAACATCTGTCTGTCCCTATGCCAAGTTTGCCTTGTGCCCTCTGGGTGGATTTTCCTGCTGCATCTCCCATGGGCTGCTCGGAATCATTGACTTAGTGCTTGGACTCAATGACTTCAGAGTTTTCTCCAACCTAAATGTTTCTGTAATTCCCCTCCTCCCCCAGGATTTCTCTACCCTTTTGTCAGATCCAGTCTCCCCCAGAATTTACTTGAGCCCATTTTAAATAACCCCAGGTTTGTGTGCCCAAACCTGCCCCGTGCCCTGCCCGTCCTGTGGGGGTTCTGGAGGCAAATCAGAGCCACCCAACAGCTGCAGAACTGCTCAGCAACTTCCCCTCAGACACAATTTCCTGCTCTCCTTCTCCCTGGTGATCTGCTGATGCAGTGATCCATAAAACTTAGGAGAAATATTTATAAAGGTGACAGCCCTGACACGGAGAATTAAATCACGACGCGAGAATGTGCCAATTTAGTCACTTATGAAGTTCAAGTAAAAAACCCACAAAACCAGATGAAGAACTGTCACAGCTGAGAAAAACAAGCAGATGAGAAGGAATTAGAGGTAGAGAATTCCTACAAGTGACAGAGGCAGTGAGAGGCTGATGTGAGTCAGGCGACAGGTAGGGTGGAGGTGCTGAGCGTCTCATCCCTGAGCAATCCCTGCTGCCAAAGCTGCTGTTCTGGGAGGGAAAAGTGCTCCATTGTAACACAGAAAATAAAGGGGGAGGCAGCAAAAACAATGCACCAGAGGCACACTGATTTTTATTTTCTTACATGAGGGAATCTCAGGATTTTTTTGCTGGGAAAAGACTGGCACAGCAAAGTGTGTCCCACATTCCTGAGGGGCTGGGCTTTCCTGCCTCCTGTCCCTGCACACACCCTGCTGTGGGGACAAGGCCACCTGGGGCTCTGCTGTTCCAGGGTTTTACCCAAACAGACACAAATAGGACAGACTGAAACCCTGCAGGGGAAGTGCTGGTGCTCCAGTGGCTCCACTGTCCTTGGGCAGCAAATGGAATAAAAGATTCAGAATCAGAGACTCATAAAATCATGGAATGGCTTGTGTTGAGAGGCACCTCAAAGCCCATCCAGTGCCACCCCTGCCATGGGCAGGGACACCTCCCACTATCCCAGGGATCCCAACCTGCCCTTGGACACTTCCAGGGATCCAGGGGCAGCCACAGCTTCTCTGGGAAATCCATTCCAGGGCCTCCCCACCCTCCCAAGGAAGAATAATGGGGGTTTTATCCAAAAGGTGTATTTTAAACAAGGAACAAAAGGTTCCTGCAAAGTTTTATTTCTATTATTGATCTGCACAAAGGGACTGTTCCTCAGGGGTGACAAAATGGGCTGAGCAGGGTTGGTGCTGAAGGTGCCCCTGAGGAGCTGAAGGTGCCCCTGAGGAGCTGAAGGTGCCCCCCAGGACAGCTCAGGAGTCTGAAGGCAATTGGAGCAGAGAAAAAAGCAGAGTCTAACTGGAAACTCTGCTTCTACATGAATATTTTTTTTTTGTTTCATTTTAATAAAATGATTAAAAGATACTAAAAGTCACTTGACATTTTGATGTGATAGAAACATGGCTGGCAAGGCTAATTTGGCACTGGAAGAAAGAGTGCCAACTACCTGGGAGCACTTGTGATGGTTTTACAGGAGGGTTTGGAACCATCTGAGCTCCCCATAACCGGCTTTCTGGAAAAGTTTTTCACTGGAAACCCATTTGGGCATGAAATGTGATTATTTCTTGGGAGAGACTCTGACAGAGTAACTGCAAGAAGTGACCTCACAGCTCCCTAAGTGCTGTGCTCCAGGAGAAAACCTTTCTGTTCTTCTCAGTGTCATGGGTGGTGAAAGGGAATGTGCATTTTGTGCTTTATTAGTCACCGTGGAAAACAAGAGACTGGGAAGGAGGGGAAATTGGGAAGCTCTTTCCTGGTGCAGCAGGGCTTTGTCATAACTGGGTCTGAACAACTGTGCTCCCTGGACTGTGTGTCCCTCAGAGCAGCAATTAAATCACATTTAATTGCAAATGTTAACCTGGTCCCCAAGGGACGAGTTTGTGTCTCGTGTTCCCTCAGAGGGCGAGGGAGCAGCTCCCAGTCCCATCCTCTCACCCCAGCATTCCCAGCAGCATTCCAGCAGGATTTGTGTGAGCCCTGCTCTGCTCCCCCCTGAGCCACAGCCCCAGCCAGGACAGGCTGTGGGCACAGGGACCAGGGATCCCAGGGAACCTTGGCACGTGTGGCATGTGGGACACGGAGCCAGGGCAGGGCACTCACCCTCTGCCAGGACTGATCCACCTGGGAATGGGCTTGGAGAAACCTGGGCTGCAGGAAGGTGTCCCTGCCCATGGCTCAGCATGGAACGAGATGATTCTTAAGGTCTCTTCCAACCCAAACCAGCCTGGGGTTCTAGGAATGGCCACCAGAAACAAAGGGTTTAAGACCTGCAGGGACAGTTCCTGCTCTCCCTGCTCAGCTGTCCCCAAAAAGGCCCTTTTTCCCCGTGTCACCAGGTGGGTGTCTCTGAACTGCCCCTGTGGCCCCAAATCTCACACCCCCTGCCCAGGAGCCAAAGCAACCCCTGCCTGCAGAGGTGCTCAATCCAATGCCCCTGGACACCTCCCAGGAGCCACCAGCTGGTCCCAGGGAAGGAGCAGGAGAAGGATTTGGGTGCTATAACTTATTATAGTGAGTGTGTTCCAGTTCCAGTAATACAGTGCTGACAATATTTGGGAAATAACCCATTGCAACACTCCATGTGGGTCCGGCCAAGGGCAGGAGCAGCTCTCCCACAAATTGCTCTGAGGAGTGATTATGGTGGAAAAAAGTGACCTGAACAAGCGAGAGACTCCTGCCATGAAGCAGTTCAGTGTTTGAAGCTGTGAGGGACCAGGATTGATGTTGCAGGGACAGAAAACACGAAGGACACGGGGAGGTACAAGATGCAATCAAGTCCTGGGGCAAAGGATGGGTTTTAAGGAACAGCACAGCCATTCCTCCAGTGCTAATGGTGGGATAAAGGAGAGAAACAAGGCTCTGAACAAGAGAAAAACAAGGTTCTGGACAGGAGACAAATCAGGGAGGCCAAGAGAGAGGTTTGGAAGGACAGTGGGAGCAGTGGTGGCATCGAGGGGCAGGGAAGTCCCTGGAGTCCCCAGTGGGGCAGTGGGAGCTGGGGGTGTTCCAGCTGTGGCTGCAGCTGGACACAGAGCCAGCAGAACCCCAGCACAGCTCAGGCACCTTCCTTTGCAATGGGAAATCCAGGCAGGAGTGACCTCCCCTCCAGACCTTTTGTGAAATATCCAGGGAATCGCTACCACCGGGAGCAGGGCCTGGCTGGACACGGCTGTTATTGCTGACACTTGCACTTAGCAAAGGAAAAGCACCTCCTGGGCCCCTGCCCTGGGATCTGCAGCCCATCCTGTCCCTCCTGTTTGATGCTTTAACTGTGCCTGATCCTGGGAGGAGAGGAAGGAGAGAGATGCAGGATTGTGGATTCTGAGTGTCCCAGCTCAGTGCCACAGTATTCCTGAGCCAGCACAAGTGTCCAAGGCCAGGAATGTTCCCCAGACTCCAGGAAAGGGCTGTCACATGAGCTGGGGCTGCCTTAGTGCTCTTCTGGGCAGTCTGGGAGGTGCTGACTGTGAGCCAGCTTGTTGTGGAATTCAATTCCTTCCCACTATCCCATCTGTCCCTGCCCTCTGGCAGTGGGAAGCCATTCCCTGTGTCCTGTCCCTCCAGCCCTTGTCCCAAGTCCCTCTCCAGCTCTCCCGGAGCCCCTTTATTCCCTGGAAGGGGCTCTAAGATCTAAGATCTCTCTGGATCCTTCTCTTCTCCATGGGAGCATTCCCAGCTCCCCCAGATTTCTTTACAGGTTATCCAGCATCTTCCACTGGTGTTTGCTTGACATGTTTTTTAAAGACTTTAATCCAATTTTTAGGCAATTAAAAAAGAAAATGTTGCAATTACTATTATATTACACTCTAGTCATCCTGTCTTGTGCTGCTTCTGGAAGAAAGGAAAAGGAGAAAAGCCCGTGTTGGCTGATGCTCTAACCAGGGAATGTGTCTGTTCACAGACTAAAAACCTTGATGTGCAGACACTTATCAGAGGGAAAAATCTTGTGATTCCCAGCTGAAGGTGGGAATGGTAACGAAGAGCAGCACGTGGTACCCAGACACTCCTTGTTGGAGTGCTGCAGGTACCCGAGTTTTGTGATAAATCCTTTCGAGGCAAAACAAGGGGATAAAGGTAAATGAAGATCAATTCAATATTACATTCTCTATTCATCTGGCATGACAAGTGTTCCTGGAAGAAAACTGAACTCTCAGCTCTTGGCAATTCCAGGGAAAGTGGGAGATTGTGTGTAAATGGTGACCTGGAATAGGAGTTCAACTGCCTGTTTATCCCAGCTTTGTGTTCCCATTGAATCCTGAACTCTCTGCTCCCCTTCCAGAGGGAACACCACCCCACCCAGTCAGGTTTAAAGTCCTCTTTTACAAATAATCCATAATGAAATTGCATTTCAGAAGCAAAATGAGATACATTTCAACACTGGTGCAGAATGAAATCACTTCAGCCACAGCTGTAATGGCTCCTGATTCACTGAGTGCAGGTTTAGGAATTACCTTGCACTTGGCTCCCAAAGCTGCTTGGAAATTGCTTAAATCCAGAAAAGAATTGCCCAGGAAGCAGGAAGGACTGGGGAGTTCTGCATTCCCATTATTCCTGTTTGGGTGTTACAATGGAGCTGCAATTCCCACGCTGAGCTCTGAGTTATCCAGGGAATGTGTGTCTAAAACTGCATTTCCTCTCACCTGTTTAACGAGTTCCTGTGGAATGGACTCGGGGGAACAGGTCTGGCACTGGAAGGAGATGTATCCCATGATCCAACACATCCCCTGCCTCTAATCCCTCGGATTCTTCTGTCTGGAGAGACTTGTGCAAGGATGCACTTGAGGAAGGACTGGGAACTGGGAGTGGATTGGAAACTCCTGGTCTGGCTGATGGAGGCAGGAGCTTTTCTGGAGCTGAGCTTTGGCTTCGTGCCCAGAGCAGTGCTGGGAACACCCCGAGCTGTGGCAAAGGCTCAGCCCTGGCACCACTTGGCCAAGAGGAGACAGGGACGAGGAATTGTGAGCAGCCAAGTGCAACAGCTCAGGGAGTCCAGAGGGTGGGAGTGTGATGGGAAAACCATGGAATGGGATTCCATGGAATCATGGAATGGGATGCTGGAGCCATGGCTGGTGGTCTCCTTTCTCTCCTATCTCACATCTTTCTGTCTCTCCCCTCTTTTATTCTTTGATTTTGAATATTGAAGGTATGTTAGAATGTCCCAGTTCCATGCCAAGTGTGGAGTTCACTAACAAACCTCTGGGAGTTTTTTTGGACTCTTTTGGCTTTCACTGTTCTTTTTTGACCACGGGCATCTCCAGATGCTGGGGGCTCCTTTCCATGTGAGTAGAACACACATGTGGGAATCCTGAAGCCACTCCTGGGCTGTGACAAACCCCCCAAGGCACTGTTGGAGCAGCAGCTGCCTGAAAATGTTATCTCTGCTTTTGTTCTGCACCTGATTTCTGCACAGACTCCTGTACTGCAACTTTTTAAAATGTCATTTCTGCCATTACTTGTTGGATTGAAAATGTTATTTAAATTTAAATGCATTTTGCGTGGACATTTATTACCAGGCTGGAAGGAAAACATTTTCTTGGAAGTTTACACAAGTTATGAACTTCATATTTGTACTTAATGGCTTTGTAAGATTGCATTGTGAGAAAACATTATAAATATGAGAAATAAAAAACATTTCTAAAGGTGTTGTGTAACCTCCTGGATTTATCCTCCTCTGTTTACTCCGTTGCTCTGAGGGCCCATTGAGGTGGCAATAATCTCATCCTGAAGACAGTGTGTCATTCCTTATCCCTGTGCTCTGCTGCCACCCTCAAGTGGGCACAGAAGATCCACCAATGGGAAAATAAATAAAGGAGAACAAAACAAATCAAAGCAGCAAAACAACAACCCCCAAAACGTGGCTCATTTCAAAGGGATTTTTCTTCCCAGGCTTAATGTCCCTGCCCAGGCAGCAGAGCCTGCCCTGAGGAAATGGGGACCTGGGACAGGACACAGGGAGTGGCTTCCCCGGGTTAGATGGGATGTTGGGAAGGAATTCCTGGCTGGGAGAGGGGGGAGGCCCTGGGATGGATTTCCCAGAGAAGCTGTGGCTGCCCCTGGATCCCTGGAAGTGTCCAAGGGCAGGTTGGATCCCTGGGACAGTGGGAGGTGTCCCTGCCCATGGCAGGGGTGGCACTGGATGGGCTTTGAGGTCCCTCCCAGCCCTTCCAACCCAAAGCATTCTGTGCTTCCATGATTTTAGGGTTCCTTTCCTGGGCACAGCACCTGGGCAGTACCAAGGTCCCTCTGGTGCCCCTCCAGCAGGGACAGCCCTCCCTCTCTCCCCTGGCACCCAAATCCCCCAGGGAATTTGCTCCTGCCCCTCTGGAACAGCTAGGACAGAGTGGCCACAGCCTCTGAGCTCTGCCCAGCAAAGCCCTCAGCCCTTTATGTCCTGGCTCAGGGCTCTCTGGGCACCCCCTCCTGCCTCCCCAGCAGCTTCTGCCTCCCTGCACTTCCCGGATTTCCTGGCTCAGGGACTCCTCCTGCCCAGGGAATCAAGGGCACAATGATGCAAATGCCCATTTTGGCACTTCCATCTCCCTCCTGCCCCACTGGTCCCCAACGAGCAGCTTGGAACAACCTTTAGGCCACTGATGAGCTTCAATCACAATGATTTGTAGCCGATTATTGAGGGTTTAGATTTGATGTGGCACAATAAATCAAAGCTTTATGGGGATAAATTAAACATCCTGCAGTATGGCTTATTATGGGATAGGAACAAGTCCAACCCTGCCTGTGCCTGGTGGCTCAGCCCAGCTGTGGAGCAGGAGAAGGGAAGGGAAGGGAGCTCATGGCTCTCCTGGCAGAGCTGGGCCATTCCCTAATTACTGAGGGAGATGTGAGGGCACAGCCAGCCCAGCAGGGCAGTGGGCAGAGCATGGAATTCTGCCAGAGTGCTCAGTGCTCCAGGCAAGAGGATATTTCCAGCACTCTGCACCTCACACTAAGGGCTGTTTCCTGTGGAAGTATTTTAATTCAGCCTCTTCAGCAAGAGGATGAAGTTAAAAAGTCAATCAATGGAGTCTGTGGCAGTCCCGGGAGGGGAAGGATCAGTGCAGGATGAATTAGCACTTTTTTCCTAAAATCCTAATTTTTTCCTTTTTTGTAAAAATTCCATGTGAATTCCAGTGCAAATGAATAGTCTGTGAACCCATTTCTGCCACTGAAAAGCTTGGAAGTGTTGATTAGTCCCTACCTACAACAGCAGAGGGGAGAGGGCAGAGCTGTCCCACCTCTGCCAGGGAAGAAATCCTGGATGGTTTGGGATGGAAGGGACCTTAAACCCACCCAGTGCCACCCCTGCCATGGGCAGGGACACCTCCCACTATCCCAGGGATCCCAACCTGCCCTTGGACACTTCCAGGGATCCAGGGGCAGCCACAGCTTCTCTGGGAAATCCATCCCAGGGCCTCCCCACCCTCCCAGCCAGGAATTCCTTCCTAAAATTGGGGTTTCTCTGTGGGCAGAGGGGAAGCCACGAGTTCCTGGAGCAAAGCTGTGCAATGCTGGGCACACGAACCAGGGAGTCCAGTGCTCCCTGCTCTTTATATTCACTCTGAAATGCCCATTTCCCCAAGAACAATCTCCATGTGCCTCCTCCTTCAGGAGAACACCCCGTTCCCACCTCTGTTCTTGGGATGCAGCATAAATTGGGAATGTGCTGAGCACTGTGTGGAGACCAGGAGTCCCTCACAGGAGGGACAGGAGCTGCCTGCAGGTGACATCGGAGGGAGCCCAGCCCTTGCTCCCATTCCAGCACCACGGACAGTTCCCGTACTTTCCCTTCCCATAAATTGGATTAATTTAATAACACAAGACACGGAACTTCCTCCTCTTCTCCCCATAAGCTGCTGCTCCCTGGTCCCTTCCCTCTGATCCCAAGAGCTGCATCCCTGGAGTCCAGAATGCAGCTCAGGGGTGTGAGCCTGGAAACCTTCCCCCACCCGGGGCTGGGTCAGCTCTGGGGCCACTGTCACAGCCCCGGGGTCACTGTCCCAGCCCTGGGGTCACTGTCCCAGCCCCGGGGTCACTGTCACAGCCCCGGGGTCACTGTCACAGCCCCGGGGTCACTGTCACAGCCCAGCCAGTGTGTCCCCCAGAGCGGCACCTCTGCCCCGTGTTTGCAGTTCTGCCCTGTTTTCCCACCCCCTGTCCCATCATTCCTGGGGGGTTTCTTAGGGTTCCAGTCAGTGTTTGATTTACTCTCTTTGTTCAATAACAAACGATTCTGTGTCTCCTGCCTGTGATTGATGACAAGGAATCTCCTGCTCAGCCACAAATCCAGAGTTCCTGGGCCTGGCAGGAGCTCCAGGGGTCAAACCAGGGGAGAGGGGAAGGATGCAGGAGGAGCTGAGCTGAGCAGCAAGATCAGAACTCCCCCAGGGTTCTGCAGAGGAACAGGTCATTCCCCGAGCCTGGCACTTCCTCCCCTCTGGGATCTGCAATCCCAGAATCAGTGAGCTTGGAAAAGCTCTCCAAGAGCACCAAGTCCAACCATTAACCCACCACTAACCCATGTCCCTAATCCACCACTGTCCAGCAGCACCACCAAAATATTATTATTAATAAGAAGAACTTAAATTAAAAATTAAAATATAATAAATTAATGAATAGTTAAATATTATATTTATAATATATTACAAACACTTCAGGCTATTTGCTGCAGCTCCTTTCTAACATTTCTCTCAAGCCCATTTAAGAATTCACTGTTCCACCCAGCACTCCAGAGCACATGGAAATGAAACACAAGAAAGGATTTCAATTCAAGGAACCACAATGAGAAAGATGCACATAAAGGCTGGTTATTTGTACCCCTCAGTAGCCAGGACTTTCCAGGTAGTTTTAAAAGAAGTTCCCTTTCCATCAGAGACTGAAGTTAATAAAGAGGAGATGGGGACACTCAGCAGGGTCTGCAGCTCCCAACTCTGCTCCCTGTGACAGGAGCCAGGGAAGGGCTGGAGTTGTGTCAGGGCAGGTCAGGTTGGGTATCAGGGAAAGGTTCTGTATCCAGAGGGTGGGTGGGCACTGCCCAGGTCCCCAGGGAATGGGCACATTCCCAAGGCAGGGAGAGGCTCCTGCACAGCCAGGGACAGGAGCTCACACTCTGGAAAGCGTGTGCAGACCTGGCACAAAGGGATCAACCAGAGCCACCCAGCCCGGGCAGAACAGGCCATTCCGTGTGCCAGGGGGACCCTGGGCTGCCTCGTGGGGCCATGGAATCATGGAGTCACAAGATTGGCTTGGAAGGACCTTAAAGATCATTTTCATCCACCCCCTGCCATGGGCAGGGACACCTCCCACTATCCCAGGGATCCAACCTGCCCTTGGACACTTCCAGGGATCCAGGGGCAGCCACAGCTTCTCTGGGAAATCCATCCCAGGGCCTCCCCACCCTCCCAGCCAGGAATTCCTGCCCAAGATCCCATCCAACCTCTGGCAGTGGGAAGCCATTCCCTGTGTCCTGTCCCTCCAGCCCTTGTCCCAAGTCCCTCTCCAGCTCTCCTGGAGCCCCTTTATTCCCTGCAAGGGGCTCCAAGCTCTCCCTGGATCCTTCCCTTCTCCAGGAGAACATTCCCAGCTCTCCCAGCCTGGCTCCAGAGCAGAGGGGCTCCAGCCCTCAGAGCATTTCCATGGCCTTTCCAGGACTCCACTCACTCCAACAGGTCCCACTTCTCTTGTTTTACACCCGTGGTACTGCTGGGTCCCCAGGAATGCTCCTCCATAGGGCACATACCCACGAGTTCCACTTCAAATGGCATCCACTCTTTTATCTCGGGAAATCCACACCTCTGGGGAACAGCTAATTGCTGCCACTGGTACTTAATTAGCTCTGCTAATTGCTTTTCATTTTGGGTGGGACTCAGGTGATAAGTGCTGTGTCTGAGCCTATGAATCCATCCCAGCCAAGGGGTGGTGGAAGCTCCTCCTCTGTGCCCAAGCTCTGACTCCCAGACAATCAGAAATGGAATTTATTTCCACCACGGTGCCAACTTGTACAACAGTCACAGCACCTTTTACTTACATCTCCATTGGTTTGTAAGCTGGTTATTACACTCACCATGTTCTCTGGGGAAACAAAAAAAGAAGCCATCTTAAATCCCATTGCATTTGGGGATTTTTAGAATTAGAAGTGCCCCTTGGCAGTGTCTGTAAGTCCTGGCATCACCCTGTGCCCTGGTGCTGTCCCAGAGGGGGGACAGAGTCTGTGCTCACAATGGACAGGAACATCCCAGGGTGACAGAGGGAAACCCAAGGAAGAGAAATGCAGTTTGGATTGGGAAGTCCAGTGATGGGGTGGGGAGAAACCAGGATTATGGCAGAGGGACACAGAGAGGGAAGAGATCTGAGCCACTCTGACTGCAGGGCTTTGGGACACGGGACCCTCTGGGGGCTGGAAAGGTGCCTTAAATCCATTTAGTGGGGAGTTAAAGCCTCCGTTAAATCCATTTAGTGGGGAGTTAAAGCCTTTCTTTACAAGGGCCAGTGCCAGCCCTTACAGACACTCTTGGCATCAGCAATTCACCCAGAATGCTTTTATTGACAGTTTTTCCTACAACTTCCCTCAAAAGCCCATAGTAAAGTTTCATTCGCTCTTCCATATAAATTGGAGCTGTTATGTTGATTACCCAAGTCACACTGGATTAATTTCTTGTCATATCTCATTAGAATTTCATCTTTAAACAGGGGTTGTTAATTCCCTCGACTCATTTGTCATTGCTCTTGATTTACACGTTGCTCTTCCTGCTTTGTTTTTGTTTTGAGGCTAAAAAGACTCATATTCTTAAATATGATTTGCTAATTCTGCAGAATCATAAATATCTGTGGAAAATGCCAGCCCTCCTTGCTGGGTGGGTTGGGAGCTCATTCCCAGCTGCTGGGGCTCCCCAGGAGGGGAAAAGGAATTGTCCTCAGGCCCCGGGTTTGGGGCTCCACCTCCCAACCCCTGCCCACATAAATATGCCAGAACCTCAGGGAGAAGAATTCCTGAAAGATGAGGAACACAAGGAACAATGGATAAAAATACTGACAAAGGGATGCTTTGTGGTGTCAGAGATTGCACCTCAGGAGGAACCAGGAGGCTGAGACTGGAGGGGATGCCTGTTCTGGGAACAAAAGGGAAATGCTGGGGCTGTATCCATTGACATTCCAGGCAGGCTCCTGGCTCTGGATCCCAGCTCACACCCCAAACCCCTCCTGCAGCACCACCCCCGCCCCGTTCACCTCTCTCTGCTCAGGAAATGCCACTGGCAATTGAAATTCAGAGGCGAGATGACACAGCACCTGCTATTCCTTGGTGTCCTGGAAACGTGTCTGTGTCAGGGATCAAGTATTCTGTGGTAAAATTATTTTTCAGATGTATTGTTTCCCAGAGGAATGTTGAGACTGGAGCCTTTTAATGGAAACATATTTATAATAAAACCACCGTGACTGTGAGGTTTGAACACTGCAGTGGAGGGGGGAGAAAGATAACAGTGTTGAAACATTAAAGGAATGATGTGCAGGTTCAGAGCCAGGGCTGGGAGAGAAGAGCAGTCCCAGATCAGGAGGCAGAGCTGAGAGTTGGACCTTTATCAATGACCTGGGTGGGAATCAGGGCCCCCTCAGCCGGTGGGAGGGGACACCAGGCTGGGTGGGAATGTGGATCTGCTGGAGGGCAGGAAGGGGCTGCAGAGGGATCTGCACAGGCTGGAGCCAGGGACTGAGGCCAGTGGGGAGAATCAACAAGGCAAAATGCCACGTCCTGCACTCGGATCACAACAACCCCATGGAATGTTCCGGGCTGGGGAAGAGCGGCTGGAAAGCTGGGAAAGGCCCTGGGGGTGCTGGTGGGCTGGGCCATGTCCCAGCCATGTCCCATGTCCCAGCTGTGTCCCAGCCATGTCCCAAACATGTCCCATATTCCATCCATGTCTCATGTCCCAGCCATGTCCCAGCTGTGTCCCAGCCATGTCCCAGCTGTGTCCCAGCTGTGTCCCAGCCTTGTCCCATGTCCCACCTGTGTCTCATGTCCCAGCTGTGTCCCAGCTGTGTCCCCGCCCTGTTCCAGCCATATCCCATCCGTGTCCCATATTCCATCCATGTCTCATGTCCCAGCTGTGTCCCAGCTGTGTCCCAGCCTTGTCCCATGTCCCACCTGTGTCTCATGTCCCAGCTGTGTCCCAGCCATGTCCCAACCATATCCCATCCATGTCCCATGTCCCAGCTGTGTCCCAACCCTGTCCCACGTCCCAGCCCTGTCCCAGCCCTCAGGGATCCCGGTGGAGCCACAAACTCCCTCTCCCCAGAGCAGCACTCATCTTCTTCGTTTGTCTGACATTTTGCAAGTCTGGAACATTAAATCATTTTAAGAACAAACCATTTTTTTTGCTTAGGACTCTCCCAAGTGTTTGGTCTGATGGAGCTCCATGTTTGTGTAAAACAGCCTCAGATCCACAAACCCAGCAGCATTCCAGGGATTATATCCCAGGATTGGCTCTGTAATTTAACGCTGATTTGCCTTGTGTTGAACAAGTGGTGACCATTTGAGGAAAGCCTATATAATATTGGGAATTACTGCTGTCAGGATATTAGGGACACGTTTTCCTGCAGCTCTGAGGCTCCTGTTCCACATTCCACTGACAGAGGTTGGTGGATTTAACAGCCAAGCAGAACAATGTATGGATAAAGGTGATTGTATTCGTGTGATTTAGGATAATAATTTGGGAGACAGGGAATAAATTGTGAGACACAGAGCCTGTAATTCCACAGCATAATTTTATTATTGCTACCAAAATTGGCTTCATCTCAGTTACTTTAGCCCTCAGAAAGTTTGAACAGATGGCATCTCTTGCTCTGACTGTATATCTAATTTAGCTTGCATGACTTTTTAATTATGGGTGTTTGAATTAATGGGCTTCTCTCTGTTTGTTACATCACCAGGTTAATGGTGTTTAAAAGACAATGATATGTATCAATTCTCTGTTGGTCAACAGTCAAAAGTAAAGGAAATTTACTGCCCAAAAAATGGTGCTGAACAGTAAAATAACTGAACATGGGATAAATGGATCCTTGCTAAATTAGGCACAGATCTTTGGTGCCAAAGCTCCGTAGCAAGGGAAGAGAAGGGTGACTGGGGAGTGACTGATCACTGTGTCACAGATGTCATTATTGCATGGATATTTCAGCAGGAATTTCCTCCTGGAAAGGGAGGTGAGGCCTTGGCAGGGGCTGCCCAGGGAGGTTGCAGTGCCCATCCCTGCAGTGCCCAAGGAAGGACTGGCCGTGTCCCTCAGGGACAAGGTGGGGATGGGGCACAGCTGGGACTCCAGGGGCTGGGAGGGCTTTTCCAGCCCCAGGGATCCTGGGATTCTGGGATATGATGGGAAAGCAGCATTCTTTGAATCTTTAGGAAAAACCTGAAGTCAAATAGTGCTTTTTAGACATTGCAGCAATAAGGAGTCAACCTGCTTGTCTCCTTTTAGGAAAGGAAGATCTGGGATCAGAAGTCCTTCCCCATCACATCCAAGGGTTTCTGCTCAGGCTGCAAAGGGAGTTTCCCGGCTGAAAGACTGAGATGCTCCTGGGAATATTTGGAAGTTTCTGCTGCCTTCCCAAGGTCCAAGAGCTCTGATTCCCGGCTGGAATGTCTCCAAGTGCAGCGTGCTCTTCCCAGAGCCAGGGAGCTGCCCCGGGTGAGCCCTCCCTTCTCCTTCCCTCTGGAGCAGCCAAACCCCCGGGAATCAGGGATCAGTGTGTGGGCAGAGCATCCTCCACGTGCAAACACGTCCCTGGCTGCGGGTCAGGAGTTGGGTGGTGAGGAGTTGGGTGATGAGGAGTTGGGTGATCAGCAGTTGGGTGATGAGGAGTTGGGTGATGAGGAGTTGGGTGATCAGGAGTTGGGTGATGAGGAGTTGGGTGATGAGGAGTTGGGTGATGAGGAGCCCCGGGGTGGGTTTGCTGCTCTCCCAAGCAGGGCTGAGCAGAGGTGCCTGAGCCTCTCCCAGCACGGTGCTCACGGAGCTGCTGCCAACACCAAATTCCATCCCACTCCTTCGCCTTTGTCATTCTTCCCCAGGATTTTAAGGCTGTTTCATCTCTCTGCATTTCTACAGACGTTCCAGAGAAGTTCCATCACTCACCTCACAAGGGCTCTTCAGCCACACACACAAAACTCACACTGAACTCCCACCAAACCCTCGGCCCAGGCCCCCGGGCTTAAAGGTTCTCCTGGCTGAGGTGTTTGAGGGGGCAGGTTAGAGTTAAAAAAATAAACCCCACAAAGTTGGGTGGGGTTCTGTGGTGGGTTTTTTCCCATTTTGGCCAATCTGGAGCCATTCCCAGCTGTAGGTTCTAACTGTCACCCCTGCAGAGGAGTGGAGACCTGTAATCCAGGGACACCACAGCCCAGAAGAAACATTTACAGGTTTAAGGGTTTAAAGAACATTTAAGGATTTAAAGAACATTTCAATTATTGGAGCCAATTATTGTCACTAAATGTCTCATGCCTCTGTGGGCAGGAGACAGAGATGATGGTCTGGAAGAGAGAAGTTAAAATAGCTTTAATAATTGTTACTAACATTAAAAAATTTAAAACAGAGTCTTTTTTGACTAAAGCTAACATTGGGATATGGCTGGCAGAGACTCTGCACTATGTTTCTGTGTTATTTTATGTTTCATTTCTAGAAAACCTGTGGGGTTTAACTTTCCATGGCAGAGAGTCTTACCTGTGCAGTGAGGGCTGTGCCATCCCAGCTCTGGGTGTCAGCAGTTCCTCACTGCCAGGGCTGCTGTGCCAGCTCAGATGGGTGTGCCCAGGGGTGCCAGGGCATCAATAACACCAATAACACCAATAACATCAATAACATCAATAACACCAATAACACCAATAACATCAATAACATCAATAACATCAATAACATCAATAACTGCAGCTCCTCCCTGGAGCTGCATCAGCACAGAGTTCTAAGGGCCCTGAGAGAGGAGCCCAGGAACAGTCCCCGAGCACATCACGTCTGATATCACATCTGATATCACGTTTGATATCATGTCTGATATCACATCTCATATCATGTCTGATATCACATTTGATATCACATCTGGCATCACCTGCCACAGCAAAAGGGGCCAGTCAGACTTTGCTCTCCCAAACACGACTCCAGACCAGGGGGATTTCTCTCAGCCAGGCAAATCTCCAAGTTTATCTTCTCATTATGCAGGAGATTTCCCTGAGCTCAGTGAAAGCCCTGCAGAATTCCAAATGCTGTTGTGTGGAGCATCCCCCAGGTGGGAACCTCAGCTCACACCTGGGTTATTTGGGGTTTCCTGCAGACCTTCCCAACAGTTTTACCTGGAAGGTCCTGTGGGATGAGCTGAACTCCTGCTTTGGCCTTGTGTGCTCAGGGAAACAGGGTTTGGTCGCGGGGAGAGGGAATTCCCTTGGATCTGCCATGGGATACAAATCTTTGTAGGTCTCCTGCAGACAAAACAGGCAGAGAGGTGAGTAAATAAGTGGGTAAGATAGAGAAAAGAAGAGACAGATTGATGGATTAATAGAGAGATGGGAAGGTGGGTGGGTAGATGATAAAACATCTGAGTTACACAGTCCTACTCTCTCAGTCCCAAGGAACCAACACACAGAAATTCTATCACAGCCTGCTGAGTTTAGTAATTTTCCTTGTTATTTCCATCAAAATAGAGCAAAAGAAAGACTTTTCTTTTCATGCATTATATGAAAAACAACACGGTTTGCCTCAGGAAGTCATGGAGCACAGGAGTTTTGTAAGGTGTTTTACCCATCCTGTTCACAGGGGCAGTTAAACCTGCCCTCATTAATGGGAGCGAATTTGGGGGCAGCATTTACCCCCTTCCTCTTTTAGGAAGTTGAAAGCAATATCCCTGCACACACACAAACACCAGGGAGAGGAAAAGCAGGATTCCCCTTGTTCCCTACTGCAGGATCCCAACTCAGCTGAACCAGGGCCTCCTGCTGCTGGTGGGCATTTCCTCAAAGATCCCAGCAATTCCAGATGCCAGTCCCAGCCATCCCTGAGTGCCCTGTCTCTCTGCCAGTCTGGGTAACTCTCTGTCCTCACACCAGCTCACAAACCACAAGGAAAACGGGCACAGCAGCCCGAGTGCTTCCATGGGCAAAAGGTGTTGGAATGATGGCACTGGAGTGTTCCTGCTGTTCCTCAGCCCTGAGCAGCCTGGGCAGTGGCTGCACTTGGTGAGCCAGGAGAGGGCAGTGGGATGGGCTGTGGGATGGGCTGGGGATGGGATGGGGATGGGCTGGGGATGGGCTGGGGATGGGCTGTGGGATGGGCTGGGGATGGGCTGGGGATGGGCTGGGGATGGGCTGGGCAGTGGGATGGGGAGTGGGGTGGGATGGAGAATGGGATGGGGAATGGGCTGTGGGATGAGCTGGGCAGTGGGATGGGGGGTGGGCTGGGCTGTGGTGCTGCTGCACAGTGATTTTAGGGGCCTGACCCTGCCCTGCTGGGGGTTGGCCAGAGGATAAAGCAGCTCCTCAATAGTCCAGCACACACCGTGGGCACCTGCAGGGAGGGATGGGCAGTAGTAGGAGCACGAGCACACGGTTCAGGATGAGCCAGGGCTGCTCCCAGGGCACCCCGTGCCCACCCAGCCCCAGCAGCACTGGGGGCAGCACTCACACCTTCAAACAAACCAGTTTCAAACAGGACAGGGGCAGCCCAGACCCTCCCTTCCCTCTGGTTGCTGGTCCCTGGCACTGAAGGCTGTGCTGACCAGCCCGTCTGCCTTTCAAACACCGCTGCATTTCGCTGCTAATGAGTTATGAACCCTCTAATTACTGTGGATCGTTCGCTATTAAGCCTGTCATTTATCTTTAAACAGAAAGGTTCTGGGTTTGTGTCGGCTCTTTGTGTAATGGATGTTTTTCTTTATTTCATTATAATTATTTTATCTAGAAGGTTCCCCTCTGTCCAGGCTCTTGGGAGGCTCCACAGACCAGCAAGAAGAGCACAGACCTGTAAATGCAAATCCTGCAAGAATAACAAGGAAGGAGCAGATAAAAACAGAAATAGGAAATTTGCTTCAGGAAAAAAAAACCAAACTCATAATATAGGAATATGGAGAAAGTTGCCCAGTAGTTGCAGAGGTGTGTGGAGTCAGAGTGGGATGGGAGCCCTGGACTGGGATGGGAGCCCTGGATTGGGATGGGAGCCCTGGACTGGGATCCAGCTGCAGGGTGGTCACGGCCACAGCAGAGCCAGGGACCCGGGAATCCAGGAATCCCATTTATTTGCACTCCCTGGAAGTGATGCTGCATCATTTGCAGTTGTCCCCACTGCACTAAAGCATCCAAGGAAATGTTTTAAAAGGATCAACTCAAAGTTTGGGTCTGTTTGGGAGGGAGATGGAGGGAGCAGCCCCGGCCGGGCAGGGTTTTACCGTGTCCTTTCCCGGGGTGCCCGGTTCCCCCGGGGATTGTTCTCCGGGGTTTGCTCACACAGGCAGCAGCGAGGGCTCCCCCCGGCTCCTGGCGGGTGCCCAGGAATCTTCGGCGGGAATGAACATCCCCGGAGCTGTCCCGAGGCCGCTGTGCCGGGCTGGGTCTGTCACCGCCCCCGGCTTCTCCAGCCTCAGTTCCCATCCCTTTGCTCACGGCTGCTCTGCCTTTCGGGGAGGCTTTTCCTTCCGCCCACTCCTCCGAGATGTTCCCGGGGAAGGGAAGGAGAACCACGAGCGCCCAGAGCTCTGTCCTGTCCCCTGGGAATGACTGTGATCCCACCCCGCCAGCCGGGATCGGGACGGGCTCCCAGATTCCAGCGCTACCCCGGCTCACCTTGGCAGGTTGGGCCGAGATCGATCCCGTTATCCCGAGGGAAAATCCGTCCTGACTCCGGGATGCCGCGGGCAGATTCCCCCCTTTCTGGAGCACTTTGTTCTGTTTCATCAACCTCGCCGGGAAAACCGTGTTCCTAATTTGCAATTGATTCTTGTGCCTTTCCCTGCTGGAAGGGAGTTCCTTAAGTGTCTGAAAAGGTTTTTATTGTGGAAGCGCTGAAGCCTCACATTCAAGGGAGGCAGAGTCTGCACAGAGGAGCCCCCGAAGGCAGGAGGTTCTTCATCTCCCGAGCCCTGAGGGCTCTGAGGGCTGAAATCCAACCCTGCCCTGGTGAGACATGGCCCGGGTCCCCCCGCTGCAGGACAGGAACACACACAACTGCAGCACAAACTGACTTTGCTGCTGCTTTGTTCTTTTTTTCTCTGATGAGAACAGTTCAGCAGAAGGAGGAAAGATGTGAAACCCCCTCCTGGAATTGCCATTTCCCAGGAACTTCTTTTTACGCCTGTGGACAAGCTCGGTGCCTTCACTCCCTGCCAGCACAGAGCAGGTGGAAAGCACATCCCACATCCAACCCCAGCCAGATCCCGGGGGAATCAGGACGAATCCTGGGTGGAAAGGAGGCTCTGCAGCTGCTGTTCCCATCCCTGGGGATGGATCTTGGTAAGGGAGTGTGAAACAACTGGAAAAAGGGAAATAATAGAAATCCCGGGAAAACTTGGAACCCCCCCAGGTTATTGCAGTTCCCCTCAGCAGGCTGGGCAGGGAAACAGGAGTGCCCTGGATCCCAATCCAAGGAAAACTGATCCCCATCCATCCATGGGGGACTGCCAGCACCGCCCGGGGGACCCGGGGTGTCAGGGGACAGGCAGGAGCCACAGGCAGGGCCTGCCCTGGGGGGCTGTGGGTGGGGGTCCCTCCTGCTCCCCTGGGACCCTGGGGACAGGGGGACTGTGGGGACAGAGGGACCCTGGGGACAAAGGGACTGTGGGGACAGAGGGACCCTGGGGACAGAGGGTCTGTGGGGACAGAGGGACCGTGGGGACAGGGGCACTGTGGGGACAGGGAGGGGACAGGGGGACCGTGGGGACAGGGAGGGCCCAGGGAGGAGATGGACGAGCTTTAGGCTGAAACTGCCCCCGAAGCACCAGCNTCCCTGGGGACAGGGGGAGTGTGGGGACAAAGGGACCGTGGGGACAGAGGGACCCTGGGGACAGAGGGTCTGTGGGGACAGAGGGACCGTGGGGACAGGGGCACTGTGGGGACAGGGAGGGGACAGGGGGACCGTGGGGACAGGGAGGGCCCAGGGAGGAGATGGACGAGCTTTAGGCTGAAACTGCCCCCGAAGCACCAGCTGGGAGATCAGAAACCTCTTCTTGTCCATCTTCTCTCAGCAAATGAACAAATGCAGGAACACGAGCAAAGAACAGAGAGGGGAAAACAACTCATTCCATGGAATCACTTGTGCTCCAGCTCCAAGTTCCACCCTGAACTGCAGGTTCCAGGAACTTCAGCCAGAATTGGGATTTCAGGCACATCCCTCTCTTTCTTTGGGATTACAGGCACATCCTCTCTCTCCCTTTGGATTTCAGACACAGGCCTCTCTTTGGGATTTCGGGCACATCCCTCCCTCCAGTTCTTTCCTAGGCAAACCCAGGCTTCTCTATTCTACAGCACTAATTACAGGATCCCACAAAATGGAATAAATCTCTCCTGGTATTTAAAGCGATTTAAAATACAGTCTTTGTAGAAAAACTAAATTTGTTTTTTGCCATTTAAGAGCTTTAAATCCTGAACACACTGATAGAGGCTGAACTAAAACCACCTGCTGACCTTCAAAAATAGCTTTCTTTGTAACAGTCCTCAAATAGAGGAGTTGTAAAAATCATTTCCACCCATTCACACTGATTTACTGCCCATCACGGCACAAAGCAGACACATAAATTATTCTTTTATCAAGTTTTTCAAAATTTTCCTATCCTGTTAGAGCAGTTAAGTGGGTGCTAGATATAATTTAAGCTCCATTAAACTTATTCAAAATGTTTAAATCAATCCAATATTGACCAAAAAACGTTTTGTATTTTGCAGTCCCTAGTGCCAAATTATTCTGGAGGTTTATTATAGGAATTCTTGGATTTTCTTCCAGGGATCATGGCAAGTCCTACTGACCCAGAGACAGTGCCCACATGGCTGGGAATAAACCCCAGATCTTCCAGCACAGCCTGGACAATTCTTGAGCTGGAACTGGGGCCATTTCACTCCGTGGTCGTTCCTGTCCCCCCCAGCAGCCAAAGGACTAAATCGGGCTCAACACCCACAACAGGCACAGAAGGAGGAGCCAGGGGCTGTTTTTAAGGACAAGACCCAGTGGCTCAGCACTGAGGTAACTCCAGATGTTTGGGTCCAGCAGTGCACAGCTGGATGGGAGGAGCAGTGGGATGGTGTCTCAGGACTGGGCTGGGGCTCAGCAGCCCCTTCCGTGGCTTTCCCACAACTTTGCAAGGAAATGCAGCTGTTCTGTGCAGGACATTGGGAAAACACCCCGGGAAAGTGACTGAGTTCTTTCTGATCCTGATGGAAATGCTGGATATGCTGGGCCCTGCCTGCCTGGGGGATACAGGCTGAGCTTCCCTGGGAGCTGGATCTGCTGGGACACAAACGGCTGGATCTGCTGGGACACAAACAGCTGGATCCTGTGGGACACAAACAGCTGGATCCTCTGGGACACAAACAGCTGGATCTGCTGGGACACAAACAGCTGGATCCTGTGGGACACAAACAGCTGGATCCTGTGGGACACAAACAGCTGGATCCTTTGGGACACAAACAGCTGGATCCGCTGGGACACAAACAGCTGGATCCGCTGGGACACAAACAGCTGGATCCCCTGGGGCATAAACAGCTGGATCCCCTGGGGCATAAACAGCTGGATCCCGTGGGACACAAACAGCTGGATCCTGTGGGACACAAACAGCTGGATCCTGTGGGACACAAACAGCTGGATCCTTTGGGGGACACAGAGCAGCTGGATCCGCTGGGACACAAACAACGGGATCCTGTGGGACACAAACAGCTGGATCTGCTGGGACATAAACAGCTGGATCTCCTGGGACACAAACAGCTGGATCCTCTGGGACACAAACAGTGGGATCCCCTGGGACACAAAGAGCTGGATCCCCTGGGACACAAACAGCTGGATCCTGTGGGACACAAACAGCTGGATCCCCTGGACACAAACAGCTGGCTCCCCTGGACACGAACAGCTGGATCCTGTGGGACACAAACAGCTGGATCCTTTGGGACATAAACAGCTGGATCCTTTGGGAACAGAGCAGCTGCTCCAGGAAAATGAGCATTTGGCTGGAGGCTGATGAAGGTGGGAGAGGAACGGGGAGATGTGACAGAGGAGTGTGAGGGGCTCCAGTCACTGTGGACACGGTTTGAGCAAAAATCAATAATAATTGGGGTCAAAAAAAGTGCTCAGAGGTTTATACAGAAAGGAACTTCTGGTTTTACTTGTTAATCAAAATTCTGGGAACATAAGAAGCCTCTGCAATCGATAAACCAAAGTGATTATTGCAATTACTCCTACTGTGTTTCCTGGAAAGCAAAATGCTCAGAAAGGAAATGTTCATTCCCAATGAGCCCCGAGGGAAATGGCAGTGCCAACATTCCTGGGCCTGGGCATGGGGAATGGAGCTCTGGAGGAATTCCCTGAGCAGGACTGGGAGCTGGGGGTGCAGCTCTGGAGGAATTCCCTGGACAGGACTGGGAGCTGGGGATGGAGCTCTGGAGGAATTCCCTGGGCAGGACTGGGAGCTGGGGATGCAGCTCTGGAGGAATTCCCTGGACAGGACTGGGAGCTGGGGATGGAGCTCTGGAGGAATTCCCTGGACAGGACTGGGAGCTGGCAGCAGCAGCCATGGCCCAGGGAGGGATGTGCTGCAGGAATTGTGTCCCAGAGGGAGCACGAGGAGCTGATGGAACAAGGGCACAATCTCACACACAACTGCCCCTCCTGGGCTCTCCCTCCAGGTCCCATTCCAGGTGGCTCCCAGCTCCAAGGGAGAGAAAGGAGAAGTTCTATAGAATCACATGTGTCTGTATAAATACCTACATGTGTCTCCAGACAGCTACAGGCAAGTAGGGCTTTAAAGTCAGAATTATGGAAAAATGATCAATATTCAGCTAATACATCTTTCCAATATTTCACTACAGAAAAAGGGTTAATTACATAATCTAAGTCACTAAGTCACTTTTACACTCCTGTTAGAAACTTTAAAACATGCAGATAAAGTGAACTACAAACCCCACCTTTACCCACACAAATATGGAAATGCAAATGGAAATAGGTCTAGATGGTATTTCTATAAAATGTAGGAATAAAATGAGAGTTTGTCTGCTCTATCAAAATATACTATTATTCCATCAGAAAAAATATTTTTAGGGATCTACTCCCTACCTGGATATTAAAAATCAACACCACAAAGCAGATGACTGGAGAGAACACAGGATGTCTCAAACCTGGTAAATGGCTTTGTAATTTTGTGTTCTGTTTTCTACTTCTGCTTTTCAGCTTGTGTTTCCTTTCCCCAAATGCCAAAGAAAACCATTCACAGAAGGAGAAGCATCAGACAGTCGAGTCTGAAACACAGAGGAGACCAAACCCACTACATTCCATCTGAGAATTAATTCCAGGATTAGTGAGAAGTGACAGGTTCAGGTGCCTAAAAATAATTAAATGATAATCAAAGGATATAATAGAATCCTTGAATGGTTTGGGTTGGAAGAGGCCTCAAAGCTCATCCCATTCTACCCTTACCATGGGCAGGGGCACCTTCCACTATCCCAGGTGGGTCCAGCCTGGCCTTGGACACTTGCAGGGGTCACAGGGGGATCTGAGCCACCACGACAATCCCCCAAACCAATCTGTGTGTGGAGAGCAGAGACAGCATTTCATCCCTTCCTTTTTACCTCTCTAGAAGCTCTTTAAAGAAAGCTGAGAGTGAAATTAGAGATGCAAATCCTTATTAAATTGTGCCCCACTGGGGATGACAGTGCTGGCTTTGTGTTCTCCCAACACCCAACACTGGAGCTTTGTGCTAATCCTCATCACTAATTGCATCACAACTATTTTGCCCACAGTCAAATTCAACCTGCAGGATTTAACTAAATGAACATTTAGGAGATGCTTAAGCACATGAGCATCCTCCTCTCCCCCAGCTGAGCACAAGAGAAACCCACAGACCTGATCACTTTAAGTACAGTTTAATTAAAAACTGGTCAGACTGGTTTGACAGTGCCCAGAAACTTCACTCAGCACATGAGCCACATGTTCCAGCCCAGGAGATTCCATGATTCCATAGAGAACTAGAGCTCAGCAGTGGCATGTGGGACAAATCCTCAGCATTTGGGGAAAGCCTGCAAGTCTGGCAGAAAGCTTCAAACTACCTGGTTATTTTGTTAAATCAAAATGGTTTGGGATGGAAGGACCTTAAAGCTCATCTCATCCCACCCCTGCCATGGGCAGGGACACCTCCCACTATCCCAGGGATCCAACCTGCCCTTGGACACTTCCAGGGATGGAGCCAAATAATTGCTGCTGCCCAGTTGGGGCAGGGCCTTTGTCTCCACATCCTGTGCTGGGAGAAACCCCAATCAATAGTTCACCTGCCCCTGCACTGGCATTCCTTGCTTTTCAATATTATCTTTGCAGGACTGATCCAGTTCTTTCCCCAGTTTCCAGAAGTCCTTGGCCTCTCAACCCTGCAAATCTCCACAGACCAAAGAGGAGTTTAGAAGAGGAATCCCCAGGCCTGGGGGTGGCACTGCCACTGCCCACACCTGTCACCTGCTGCTGCAAGGCACTGAACAAACCAACCTGAAAGAAAGCAGCTGTCACCTTCCCACAGTGGATGGAAAAGGGCCACCAGGCAGAGATTTTAAGTCACACTCCCAAGGCAAACCACTCAAATGTGATAAAGGAGACTGAAAAGGAACTCTCCCACCTCTGAGCACAGTGATTTGAGCTGTGGAAAGGTGGTGGCTTCCAAAGCCTGGTTGTGTCCCTGACAGGCCTGGGACATGGGAAGTGACCTGGAAGGAGAGGGAAAACTGTGCAAAGCCTGTTCCAGAATGGGAACGTGGCACCAAACTTGGATTTTCCCCCAGTCTGACTCTGCACAGCCAATGTATTTATACACAGACATGTCACACTGGGAATGCCTGAATTCCTGCACTTCCAGGTGCCAGACTGCAGCCTGGAGTCTGGGAAAACACCAGGAGCACGTAACCACCCCTCAGGAACACAGGAGTGGGTCCCCCTTGGGAAGCACAGCCAGTGCTGGGGGCTGTTCTGCCAGATGATCCCATTGCACAGTTTCCCGAAACCATCAGCATTCCTGGTAATTCCTATCACACCCACAGAGGCACCTCAGCCCAACATCTCCCACCCGACCAGCACAGTTCAGCTGTTTCCCCTCTGATTTTCACAGCACTCCCTGTTCAGCCTTTCCATGGGAAGAGCAAAGGATTAATTTCTTTTTGCCTTAGAACTTCAGTGTAGTAACGGGAAAAATGTCAGATATGTTGAAGAAAAAGAGGTGCAGAAATGTCACCCAAAAGGCAGGAGTGTTTCATGTGTGGGTTTGTCAGAGGAGGCTGTTTGGCACAAAACTGCTTCATGTCTGGACTGTCAGAGCCTAAAGCAGCATTTCCCCAGCACAGCCACATGTTCCACTCACCCAGCACAGGAGTGGGAATTAATGCCCTGGCTGAGGAGACCTGGTCATTTAGGGGAAGGTTACAGGCAGGAGTGATGGGAAATGATGAGAGCAGGGTGGGCAGGAGGTGCCTGTGAGCTCAGGGTGCTCTGGGAGCTCAGGTCACATTTGTCACCTGCATCCCCAGGAGAGCAGGACCAGCTCCTTCCAGTGGGGTCTGAGGGGGATGTGCTGCCCAGAACTGAACCCCTGCTCCAAAAGGGTGGCCCTGGGGGGGGATTTAAGTCCCTTTGGGTGACCCTCCAGCAGGAGGTGTTGGCACAGTGGGGGCACTGCAGGGGCTCCACGAGGGGACCCTGCAGGAACCTGCCCCAGGCAGAGCCCTGCCTTTGCAGGAAAACAGCCTGGTTGTCTCAGGGAACAGCAGGACTTCTCCAAAGCCCTGCCAGGAGGGGGGAGCCAGGCTGGGCTGTTCTTCCAGGGAACAGGGGACAGGAGTAAAGGGCCTCAAGGGGCACCAGGGGAGCCTCAGGTTGGATATCGGGAGAATTCCTTCCTGGAAAGGGCTGTCCAGCCTGGCACAGCTGCCCAGGGCAGGGGAGGATCCCCATCCCTGCAGGGATTTCACAGCCCTGTGGATGTGGCACTTGGGGACATGGGCAGGGGTGGCCTTGGATGGTTGGATTTGATGTCTCAGAGGATTTTCCAACCTCACTGACTCTGATTTTCTAACAGAAGTGCAGCAGTTCTTTGCAAAACTGAAGCTCAGACAGTCTCTGGGAAATAAAAATCCAGGTTTCCAGCAGCAGGAACGTGATGCTCCCCCATCTGTGCCTGCTGGACTGTCAGGATGTCACATGGAGTTCAGCCAAGGACCCCAGGGCAGGGTTTGTGTGCACAGCACACACCCCCCAAGCCCTTCCCTGCCCCTGGGAAGCACAGGAGCCTCAGCAGGAGCCGGGGCTGGATGTGCTGGAGCCCAGCAGGATCCTGGGGTGGCTCATCAGTGACCCCATGGAAAACACTCCTGCTGCTCTCTGGAGCCAGGAAAAGAGCTCAGCCACTGAGGGGGCAGCAGAACAGCACTCCCACCTCCAGAAAGGTCTGTGGAAAACACATGTAAGGATGTATGCAAAGACATTTTATAGAGACATTTATCTTTTATGGGTTAGATTCTAAACCTCAAAATTAGCAGTCCAGGAGTGGGTGTTCACATTTGTCCTGGCACAAGAAGTGTGGGCTGGGCTGGGAGATAACGTGGCAGCTCCAGGGCTGGGAGGCTTTAGAGGAAAATCAGATAAAGCTCATGACCCTCTGGAGCTGCTCCTTTTATTCTTTTCTAATACATGTTATTCACATATTCCTTTCATTTTATCTAACTTGAGGCTTACTGATAAGAGACAAAAGTGCTCTGGATACTCATGAGCTAGAAAAAAACCCAAATCTGACATTGTAATGTAGAGAAAGCTGTGCCTCCCCCAGAGCCTGGGTGAAGGCAGGACCCTGCTGTCTGCACTTGTATTTTGACCTCTGTAGCTGAGACACTCCTGCCTTCGCAGCAAATATTTGGGCAGTTTGGGGCCAGAGGGGATGTGTCTGCTGGGTTTGTGGTTTGGGTTGCCCTGCCAAGGACACAGAAATGAACCATGTCGTTACTGAGGGCTGCACATCCCAGGGTTGGCACTGCAGGAGTTGGGGTCGTGCCCATGAACCACCCAAACTCAGGGCATTTCCAGCTGGCTGCAGTCCTTGGCTGTCCCCCAGTGCCTCTGTTGTGTCCAACCTGCCCCCAAAGGTGCCATTGCCTCCCCTGCCCCACCCTCAGAATGGACCCGGGGGTTACAGGGACAGAGGGAAAATAGAGTCAGAATAAGTGTTAAAATCCTTGGATTCATCCAACCCCCCGAGCTGGAAGGGACCCACAAGGACCCCCAGGTCCAACTCTCAGAAGTTCCTCTCAGCACAGATTTGCCTAAAGATCCTGATAAGAGATTGAAGGTGGAACTTTTCCCCCAAAGAAAACCCAAAGTACCACAGAGGAGGAACAAACCCACAGTCAAAGAGTTCCTGACAGACAAGAAGAGTCTTGTAAAGGCACAACCAACAGGGAGATCTCTGCCAAGAAGGGACCTGCTGTTTAAACAAGAAAAAACACAAAACCCCACAAGTTTTCACAGGATGAGCACAATCATAATAACACATCAAAAACTGGTTTAGGAACTAAAGGCACAGCATGTGCTGAGAGCAACTCTTTTAACAGAAGTTTCAAGAGCTGCTTAGACTGATTAGAGCCAAGGAAAACGGGAGGAAACCTGAGGGAATTCTGTGAATTAGACCCTCAGTGCCAGCCTGTTCCCTGTTTCCCAATCATTCCTTGGCAGGATGTGATCCACTCAAATGCACCTTCCCAGATGTGCCACCTGCCACCAGCACCCCCAGCTGATTCCAGGTGTGTCCTGAAGACATGCCAGGGATGGGATGTGCTAAAATTCAGCTTTGGTTTTTAAAGGAATAATCCTCAGCCCTGTCTTTGCATTTAAAGAGTATTAATGGGATTGCAAGGGGGAAAGGGAGAAGCAGGAATAAAGCCTCAGGAACACTTCAGCTCATGAAAAGGGAACAAGTGCTTCACATCCCAGCTGTAGTTCCCCAGCCCACAGGTCCAACCATGAGAGAGAAGTTAATCCTTCTGCTCTTCATTTTTGGAGTTCTCCTGACCCTCATTGCTCTGATCTCAGTTTGCACTTCCCAAGTCTATTCACAGTCACACCACCCTGGTCTGGTTTTAGCACAAGAGAATCCCTTAATTCACTTAATTCTCCTCCCTTTTTAGTGCTTATTCCACTAGGTTTAGAGAGAGGAAATCCATCTCCTCCTGGCTTTTCCTTCCCTTTGCTAAACCCTTTCCCTGTCCTGGTGTTCCTGGACAGCTCCAGGTCACCTCCCAGGCCACCAGGACCAGCTGGACTGTGGCACCTCCCACCCTGTGGTGGCACAGGGAGGCCCTGGGATGGAATTCCCAGAGAAGCTGTGGCTGCCCTGGATCCCTGGAAGTGTCCAAGGCCAGGTTGGATCCCTGGGATAGTGGGAGGTGTCCCTGCCCATGGCAGGGGTTGGAATGGGATGATCTTTAAGGTCCTTCCAACCCAGGCCAGTCTGTGATTCTGTGATTTTAAGACTGGGCTTGATTTCAACTGTTCCAAAACGACTTCCAAGCCCAGCTCACTGCCAGAGAGACACAACAGGATGGAACTCTTGCCCAGATTGTGCTGTCCCAAGATTTCAGGTTCAGTTTTGGAGGCTCTGGCCTGGGTTAGCACTGAACCTTGGAGTGCTTGGCTGAGCTCACCCTGGGCTCCAGCACTGCCAGACAGACACTGAGCCTCCTGCTTTGCCAGGGACTGATAAACTAGAGAGAGCCAGAAGTGTGGAAGCTGGAAGGAAGAAAGGAGGTTTGGTAGGCCTTTCCTTTGTTCCCTCCTTTTTCCTACCCAAAGGATGAACACATGATTAAGGGCCACCAGAAAGGGAGCCCTGGTGGCTCTGCAGGTCCCTGGGTGGGAAGTGCTGCTGCAGCAGCTGCTCCCGCTGCCCTGGGAGGGATGTGAGGAGAGCACAGCTGCTCCTTCCCTCTTCCAGGGGAGCAGCACAGGAATTCCAAGTGATCAGGGCATGAAAAGGGCATAAAATGATATTTAGATGTTTCAAAAGCAGAGGTGAGGCTGGTGGCCCCAGCCCTGAGCAGAGCCCTCCCTGCCCTGCCCAGGGCTACCCAGGGCAGAGCTCAGCACATCTGGGGCAGTGCACCAGGGCAGAGCTCAGCACATCTGGGGCAGTGACCAGCAGTGATGGAGAACTCCCAGAGGAGCCCCAGTGCCCTATTCTGTCTGTTCCTGACTGATGTGGGCATTTCAATTTGGGTGTCAGGTCTCCTGCACTGGAACCATGTCTTGCCTTGCAGATCTCCCTGGGCTGCTCTGAGGAAAGAATGCCATAAAATTGTCAAATCATGGAATGGTTTTGTTTGGAGGGACCTTAAAGCCCACCCAGTGCCACCCCTGCCATGGGCAGGGACACCTCCCACTATCCCAGGGATCCAACCTGCCCTTGGACTCTTCCAGGGATCCAGGGGCAGCCACAGCTTCTCTGGGAAATCCATCCCAGGGCCTCCCCACCCTCCCAACCAGGAATTCCTTCCCAACATCCCATCTCTCCCTGTCTCTGGCAGTGGGAAGCCATTCCCTGTGTCCCACCACTCCATGCCCCTGCCCAAAGTCCTGCCCAAGGACTGGCAGAGCCCTTGGCTCCCCTGTGCTGCCCCTCAGAGCCAAACCCCAACCCCAGCCCGTGACACAAGCAGGGGCTCAAGCCCAGGATGGATTTGGGAGCCCAAAGCTCCCCCAGGTGCAGGCAGGGATGGCACCCAGTGACACACAGGGTGCTGGGCACCCAAAAAACAATAACCAGGAAAGGCAGAGGGAAGGGAAACTGCACGTTGGCAGCACTGAGCCCCAGCACAGGGTGCTGTGAGATGCCCAAGGGCTCCCAGAACCCCAGAGTTACTCACTGCAAAGCTCATGGTTCAGTTCCCCCTCAGAGACAAGGGGCTCTGTCTCCAAAGAAAGGGTTAATGGCTGGTGGCTTAATTAGTGCAACATGAATGAACAACGTTTTTGTGAGCTTGAGGGTAAATTAAGACAACGTTTAGTTCTGCTTCTTATTAGCTCTGCATAAACTCTCCCAGGAGCCCAATTAGCTCTGTCACAGCAACGTCTCCTCTGTTTACACCAGGGAATGTGCTCCTGTGCCAGGGATTCTGCCCCTCCAATAAACCACATCACAAGTGCCCATCTCACCCTGTCCCAGCTCGGGGTCCCTGCCCAGGGCAGGGGGTGGAACAAGGTGCTGTTCAGGGTCCCCTCCAGCCCAGCCCACTGCAGGAACGGCCACCTCTGCCCTTGGTCAGCAGTTGTTGTTCCTGGGAAAAGCAAATGAGCTTTGCTGAGCTGTCCCACCGTGCTGTGGGAGCAGGGCCTGGCACTGCCACCCCCAGGAGCTGCTCCCCATCCAGCCTGGGCTCCATCCCACCCCTGCCCTGCTGTCCTGGCACCTCACCCAGCCCCGAGAGGAAACACAGCATTAACACCAGTCCTGCAAGCCACAGGTTGTCCATTGAACTCCAACAGAAGGAAAGCAGCCCATCCCTGCCCAGGCTCTGACCTTATCCCTCAGGTTCTGCTCTGGAACTTCTGCCAGGGCCAGCAGTGCCAGGCATTGCTCTGCCTTTCCCAGAACTTTAGCCAGGACTTTTTCCAATGCTTGGAGTGATTCCAAGCACCTTCTGCTCAGCTGCTCTTGGCCCTCCCTTGCCCACACTCCTCTGTGCTGCCTCACTTAGAGATTCAGCCTTTTCTCACTTGTCCTTTTCACACTGAAGTGATCTTTTACTTGCAATAAATTGTGCCACACAAAGCTGTGTTTTGTGTGCATCATCCATGAGAAGTGACACGGTGGCCACCACGACCTCTGGCATTCCTGGAATTCTCCAGTAAATGGCAGCATGTGTCTCTCATAACCAGCAATCATCATCACACACAAGTTTTCTACTGCAGAACCTTCCTCCCCAAGAGGAACAGCCATACATTTGGAAGGAATAATCACAGGTAAAAAGTGTCTCTGTACTGTACATTAATTACCTTCAGAGATTTGTTCCAAAACACAGGTAGTAATTTTTGTGTTTTAACATTTCTCCTTCTGTGGAAAGCACATCATTATGCAAGAGGAACCCAACTCACAGAGAGGGTTTTTTTTTTCTTGATTTTTATGTTGTGCTTCCAGAATTTTTACTTTGAAGCAAAAAAACCCCAAAAAATTAAATACATAGAGAGTCAAAAGAGAGCACTTCACTCGAAAAATAGCTTGGGTGGGCACCCAGCACTGAGGGTGGGCACCCCAATGCCAGGCTGGGTGCAGCTCCTCCTGCAGCTCCCAGCCCTCCCCCTGGCCATTCCCACCCCAGGAACTTCCAATGAACCCCTCCTTCGGATTGTCCCAAAGGACACTGCTCCTCACCCTCTGCATGGCAGCCCCAAAGCTCCCCCAGTTTCCCCCCGGGGAGGCCCTGGGATGTCCCTGGGGAGCACAGCAAAGGCTCTTCCAAAGGCTGGGCCAACACCAGCCCTGCCCTGCCTTGGGAGACACGCTGGAAGGGGCTCTGAGCCACCCAGGACAGTGGGAGCTGTCCCTGCCCATGGCAGGGGGGATGAGGTGAATTTTAAAGTCCCTTCCAAGCCAAATCAGTCTGGGATTCTGTAATGGCAAAGGCACCACCAGCTCACGAGATCCAGCAGGTCCTGGTGGGCACTTCCCTGTGCCAGAGGCTCTGTCCCTGCCCAGCCCTGAGCTCCTGGCACAAGGGAGCTGTGACTGCAGGGGACACTCCCAGGCACTGGCAGAGCACCTCTTGTCTGCCCGGGCTGCGAGCAGAAAGGCCTCTCTCCTCAGCCCAGAGGAGCAGGAACATCCTGGGAAGTGACACTCCCGTCCCCTGAAGAGCCCCTGCTCCACAGTGCTCTCCCAGCCACATTTCTCTGGAGCCTGATTAAAGTCATCATTTGCCACTGAAAATGTCATCAAATATTTATGACACAGATGATATTTAAAGATCACTGTAGAACATTGCTAAGAACTGCTGCAATTCTGTGAAAGCATCTTAAATTGACACGCTCAGAAAAAGGAAATAATGGAGCAAAGCAACACTCCAACAAGTCCACTAATTAGTTCTGCACAGCTCCCGGGGTGGCAGTGCCATCTGTCTCACCCCAGCACACTCACAGCCTGCCCAGGCCCCTGTCCCAGCCATGGCAGGGGTGCTGCACCGGGGGGAGTCCCACGGGACACGGGGCAGGGTGACACTGCTCCTCGTGAGCCCCTCCGTGGGGAGGACGGGAGGTGCCAGTCTGTGCCGTGCCAGGGAAAGGAGGAGGAGCAGGAGCCAGCTCAGAGCCAGCAGGGACACAGCAGGGCACTGGGAGGGAGCTGCCAAGGGCCCCCTGCCCACCTCGGGGCTGTGGGAGCTGTGGGAGCACCACGGGCACAGGGCAGGGGGGGTGGCACTGCTGGAGGTGCTGCCCCTGACCCCTGGGAGCCTTGAGGAGACCCTGGGTGAGCTCTGAGACCTCCCACACCTGGGTGAGCTCTGACACCTCCCACACCTGGCTGAGCTCTGACACCTCCCACACCTGGCTGAGCTCTGACAGACACCCCCCACACCTGGCTGAGCTCTGACACC